>JARCZZ010028304.1:0-83028 GCA_030323915.1 Brotogeris chrysoptera | reverse complement strand
TTTTACCCCCCCCGCCCCCCCCCCCCCCCCCGTTTTCCTCTACGGTGGTACTGTAGTTGTGCAAGTTATCACTTATCATGTGTTAGTAACCTGTACCTTTTTCACTCCAGTATCGTGTGAACTCCCCATCAGTCAGTGTAAGAAGAGGTAGTGGCATGTTTCTTACTCTGCCCTCTGCTGGTTTAGGAACCTTCTCTCATTCATCATAGCTGTAATGTAATACTTTGTGCTATGTTACATTAATATTGCTTGTCACCATCTGAAAAGAAAACAACTCACTCCTGCTTTGGATTAAAAAAAAAGAAAAAAATAAATTGTTTAAATAGTAATAGTGGAGGTTTGATCATGATTGAGTGAAATAAGCTGCAAATACCTTGTGTTAGATAGTTCTTTCAAAGATTAAATTACAGCAGAGAACATGTTATAACTCAGCTGCACTTTGTGTCAGGTTCTGTTTTATAAACGAGGGCTATTTTTCTCTCTCCCTTTCAGCTTCCAAAATTCACAGAGATACTTTCACAGCCACCGTTGTTCAGGAAGTTGGCTAAGATAACTTTTAAAAAAAGCGAACACTGTAGCTAACAGTATGGAGTGTAGTGCACATGTGTACATGTTATATGAAGACTGGTGAAAATAAATTTCCTTCGAAGTACTGATTCTTTTACGTAACTTTTTCATACATCCCTTGTGATTCTGTTTTCTCCATTATTATCCTTGCGTATTTCACAAAACATTTCAGACTTGAAGCAACTGAATTAAGCATAGAACATTCTAAGGAACAGTGCTCCCGTATGTATTTATAACTATGAAGTACTGCAAGTATTTGTTGGTATTCAGTATTCTAATATTTCCTCTGTGTGTTTGATTTCCTGGAAGAATTTAAGTGAAATCTGGGGAAAAAGACGCATTCGCACTTACCTTGTTGGCCTTATATTTTTTAAAATGTGATTTGTGATTAAGCCACAAGTGTGTCACAAATAGGAGACTGCTATATTATGCCAAGGATGTAGAGTTTTAAATAAGTGTGTTTTGTTTGTGCAGGCCTTCGTTTAGATGCAAAAGTTATAATAAGTCTTTCTCATTTACTGAAGTTTTTATATTCCTTCTCTCAACTTTTTAACTTGTTTTATTACATTTTAAATATTGGCCAAATTTAAATTATGTTTCTGGGAAATCTAGCTAGCTTTATTTGTTATTCAATAAAAACTGTTGGAAAGTTTCTTCTGGTTTTTGTAAGACTGGATACTGGAATGTGTTATTTAAATTTATTGATTTCTATTGTTTAAAAATGTTTACATTAAATAAAAAAAGAAAAAAAAAAGCTTTTGTTTAGCCTTCTCTTTCTTTCTGAAAACAGCAAGCTAAGTTTTATCTCTGGAATTACGAATGTCACCGATGTAACAAAAGTACCTATGTAATGGTGACTATCTTGTTATATGCTCTTCTGTGACTTCAGTTTTAAAGCCCTGTCATCTCCTTTCTGCCCTTCATTTCTGTTCCTTTTGTAATGTTTGATTCCTGAACCTTTTCATCATGAGTATTCAAAAGCAGTTTTTAACACTGGAGGATTGCTCTGTTTTCTTGTCCTTTTGGAGTGATTCACATGGAGTTTGTGTATCATGTCTGTTCCACTTTCGTAAAAATATTAGGTTGCTTAACTACAAGTATGTTTTATCTGCTTAACCCTTGAGAAGCTCCAAAGAAGGCAATACTGTGTTTGTAGTACTTGTTAATTTGTTCAGTTGGGAAAGGTACTCTAAACTGATTTCCTTGTTGTCTTAAAAAAATAAAAATGAGCCCAGAACGCATGAGGTTCTGAACCACAAGCAAAATCCTCCAAAAGATCTTTTGAAGCCTAAATTCTTGTTAAGTAACCATGTAAACCAAAACAGCCTTTGCAGTATGAAGGAGTCTTTTCCCCATCTTGTTGAAAATAGTGTGTATTACTCACAGAATTGAGTTTGTCCAGTGTTTGTGGTGGCTTTATATGGAATGTGCTTCAGATTTTATTAATTAATTAATTATTTACAGGAGGAACAGAACCGAGGCAAGCCCAACTGGGAGCACCTGAATGAAGATTTGCATGTACTTATCACTGTGGAGGATGCTCAGAACAGAGCAGAAATAAAGCTGAAGAGGGCTGTTGAAGAAGTAAAAAAGTTACTGATACCCGCAGTAAGTATTTGTATGCAAGTCTTCTGTTTCCATTTCTAGAAACTACTTCTGAAATACAGTTAATGCTGCAGCAGTAGGGGTGAGGCTGCAGAGGAGCATGCTCAAATTAAATTTAGATATAATTTTGTAATGCTCTTGTGATCTTTAAAGTGCCTCATCCTGGATAAAATTATTCCACAGAACAGAATATATTTCTAAGAGATGTTATTTTTGGGGGGGGTTTGCCTGGATTTATATATTTATTTTTTTTTTTTTTGGTCTTAGAGATGCCGATCACCTTTAAAAGGCAATGCTGAACTGTTAACAAATACTAGCTTTCTCAGCTTTCAGTGTAAGGATGCTTATGTTTAAGGCTTGGGAAATAAGACATGCTTTTATGTTTCACTTTGAGGTGATCATGATACTTTAAGAAAATAAGGTATGTTTTCTTGTATCATTACATTGAACACCTTCCAAAAAGAACAGAACCCTTCAGGATATACTGTCAACATGCTGGGGAAAAATAAACATAGTGCAGCTGGAAAATTGATTATATTTCTCATTTGCTGAATATAAACTGCCTTTTGCCCAGCCAGATGACTTAAAGCCTTTTGGAGGAGCCAGAATTACCTTTGAGAACCTTTCTCTTAGGTCTGCTCTGCATTTTCACTCAAAGCGAGGGGATTCAGGGTGGCTGTATGGTGCATCCCATGCCATTAGCTTGCATCTTGTTATTTTTACCACCACTTCTGTGGCATTATAAAATGATAAAAATGAATCACATCTTCTTCAATGGTGGAAATAAATTTCCATATTGCGAGAAAACATTAAAATTATTCTGTGAAAGCAAACAGTAGGTGGTATTAAAATGACCAAATGATTTTGGGTGCTTTGGTGAATGCTAACAGATGCTTGCTATGAGGGAAGTTGTGCTGACACATGCAGTCTCTATTAACATTTATTCAGAATACATTTTTAAAAGTTACCAAATATCAGATGTGCATAAGAGGTTTGAGTGCTGCTTATTACATGTGCAAGAGTTAAAAGGCTTGTTGTCTCCCATTTCTGAACATTATGGCTTGTTGAAACAGGCATGTGTAGTACATACCAATGAATTAGTATATAGGTGAACTTGCTTTTTATACTACCTGGTGCATCTGTTCAATTCGTATAAAATAATGTCTGCTTAACCAAAGTATGGTTTCAGGCAGTTTGAGAGTTGAAAAATTCTGGTTTAGGATTTATTTATTATTATTATCTTATTTAGGGTAATCAGGTTAAACATGAGGGGTAAAAAATGAATCCTAGCTAATTACAGTGAGATGTGGGGAAACTGTGGGTGCTGGAAGATTCCAAAGATGCTCTCAAATATAAGAATGAAAAATTGGGAATTCCCTTTCACATGGTAGAATATCTGCAACTGTGAGTGGTTTCCAAATAAATGTCAGAGGATTAAGATTTTTAAATTATATTAATGTATTTTTGGTTTTAGCTTCATCTACCTTGAATGAAATTCGACATTATATAGGAGAAAAGATGCAGTCTCATGCCTGCCTTATAGTGGCAATGCTTCACCTTTCTGAGACACATTTCAGAAAAGCTACTGCTAGAGATGGGAATGAGTTATTAATTTCTTGGAATAATCAGTTATTTTTATGCTGAAGATACCAAAAAGTCTAATTACATTTTCTAGCAACAGTGCACAAATAGGCACATTTCTTAAATAGATTTCCATTTTGAAGGTACTTGGGTAAAGATTAACTATTTCAGTAGTAAAATGTGCTTCTTTATGAACCTGGATCACTAGTGATTCTTTTTTCTTTGTGGATGTGAATTTTTAATTTCCCTTTCCACTTGCTGTTGGATTAGTTACCAAGATGGTGGTATAGTCAAACAATTTTTCTTTACAAATAAAAAGCACAATGTGAGGCATACTAGCTGAACGAGCTGTTTTTTTCCATGAGGAGAAAGCCAAGAATTCTGGGGTTGTTTTAATATATATTATTATTTTGTATTTAATTTACATTTCTTTGGTATGATTTTTTTTATTCTTATTATTTATTTTGGCTGTACTTAATGTTCTGTAGGACTAATTCTTTTGTTGTACTTCAGTGAGATTCTTTCTGGTAATTACCTGGACCTGCAGGATAATATAGTACTGCCTCGTTCATGTTTTTCTCTGAAGAAAAGCAAGAAGAATAAAGCAGTCTGCAGGCTTTTGGGATCTCACTGAGGTGTAGCATTCTTATCCCTCCTAAAGTGAATCCTACAGGTTATTTATTGATCTTTCTTCATTGTGAGAGCACTGAGAGTTTATTTGCTATTTGCAAGAGTTCAGTTCTCTTGGAAAGACAAAAGATCCTCTGGATTGTGCACTGCAGAATGTAAGAAACAACTCGAAGCCTGTGTAAAAGAATGTACATAATAACTATAGCATACTGAGTTCCAGTGTCATTAAGGGTTTGGAATTGCTCTCTAAGGTCTTAAGCAGTAGGGCTGAATTCCTTTGCTAGATATATATATAAGGCTTTTACGAGTTCTAAGAAGCATTGAATAAACTCATCTAGTTGCATGTGTTTTCTAGATGCTCTTTTAGTTACAGAGATGTCTCTCTAATTACTAATCCACCTTTATACTAACTGTTTTTTATGTGAGGTACATGCAACAGAATTGAGATTTCAGTGCATACATATTTGATGGGTAACATCAGCTGCATGCACTTTTAATCCCTTTTTCCTTTGACTCCACATTCTTCTTTTCGGAGGGAAAGATCATATTTGTGGCTTCTACTTAATCTAATTGGTCTGGAATCAGTGTTTTTCAAGTTCTTTGTATTGCTCTTCCTGCGTCAGGACAGCTGTAGTTTTACTTGGTTAATGCCTCCATCTTGTCTAAGACAACTGCAACACGGTATTAGTCAGTGGTGCTCCCTGTCAAACTGTGTGTATAGTTTGCCACTACAATAATGGAATGATAAGATTGTTATGGCTAGGAAATAATGTTGCAGTAGAAGATTATTTAATTTTATTAGTACATTAGGTTCTTTCCTGTAATAGTGATTTTAGACTTTTCAGGCTTGAATATCTTTAAATTTGGCTGTATGGTCTTCATTTTTACCTTGAGAACTTTGTGTGCTGTGAATTCCATAGAAAAACCTGATAGAGTAGAAAGAATTTTAAGAATTTTTAATTGTGGTTTAATTAAAAAAATAAAGTGGATATTGTAGTAATGCTGTACATAGTTTGCCCTGTAGCGAAAACTAGCCAAAGCTTGAAAATGGAAATAAATTAGGAGATTATTTCATTTGTTTTAGCAATCTAAAAAGCCACAATAAACACAATAAATTCTGCATGCAAGTTTGGCTTTCCTGAATAATTCTAACTCGCTCCTGCATGGTGTGCTGGTTTTACATTTCTGCTTTCACAAGTCAGAGAATATAATGCCACCTTCTGTAGTCTCCCTGTTGAAATGTTGGTTATGCTGTTCAATCCATAGTTTGCTGCTTATTCAGTTAAAGTTAGGAAATGAGTAAGTGATACAGTAACAGAAAAGGGACCCTGCTGTCCTTAAAAGCTTTTTAGGAAATTCCTGCATTACATCTGTTTTGTCAGGTCAGATGCAAATGTCTCACAGTGCACATCATGTAAATGATCAAAAGGGGAGCTCTGTAGATAGAGTAATGAATCATAGAATAGTTAGGGTTGGAAAGGATCCTAAGATCATCTAGTTCCAACCCCCCTGCCATGGACAGGGATGCCTCACACTAAAACGAAGCAGCCAAGCTTCTTCTGAGTGACTGCTGTATGACACGTGGTAAACTTCTTGATGTAGAGGAGAGGTGATAGTGTGTTATTTTTAGTAGTGTGAGCAGACTTAATGTTTCCATGATAGTATGAACCAAGAGCTGCTGCAGTCCTGCCATTCCTTTATGATTTGCTGTTCCTGCTTCCTGTTTAGCATCAGAAAGTACTGGCCTTCATCTGACCGTGTAGCTAGTCCATTTGGTGGAGAGCTTAATCTTGGATTAACTGGCTTGTTACAGAGTCAGTTTTATTTTAGCACTGACAGAAGTGATGGAATGAGAATGTGCAGCCTGGAAAAAATGGGATAGCAGCAGACCACCCTTAAATAAATTTAACCTTCTGTAGAACTGCGAGTATGTTCACCTGCAGATAGGATGAGAATACAATAATCAGACATTCCCTGTAGTAGAATATGACAGTGGAAAACAAAACAGGAAAGCCTGCTTGTGTGTAGTTTTTCCTCTTTCCCACTGTCCAGTATATCTAGTACTGGTAATTTCAGTAGCTTATTCACAAGTTGAATAAAGTATTAGTTGTGTTGAGCAGTCCTTTAGTAAGTTCTAGTATACATTTTATCAGTCTTACTCTGCTGAAAGTTCACTCTGTAATGCAAGTCTAGGTTTTAAATATGAGGACAAGAATCTCTTACATCAGTTCACATAGGAAGTGTTTATGCATTGTACTTGATACGTTGTTGCAGGGTTAAATTTTTCAGCTTACACTGGTATTGACAATTAGCATACTTATTTCAGACCAGCTGCAAATGTGAAACAGCTCTCTCCATCATTGTGTGCTGTGGTGGAAACTCTAGACTAGTGGTTCATGAGCACCAAAAAAAGTCTGTTGATGGAAATTATTTTTTGAGATCATACTTGCTACAAGATATTGATATGATTTACAACTTAATTGAGTACAACGTTGCTTAAACTTTGTTAAATTCATCAGCTCTCCTGAAACATCTTTGTAGTACTAAGGAGAAAAGTAATATTCATCAGAATATTGTTCATGAGAATAATTTTGAAAGCAGATATAAAATGTGCTCACGATTATTAATTTATTTTCAACTTCTGGTTTTGCAATAGTTGGCAAATAAAGGGAAAATTCAAACTTATGAGGATCTGTGCATTCACATATTTCAGTTGATTGTTTTGCAAATGTGGTCATGTTGTAATCAGATGTAATCAGTCTCATTTTATTAGCTTGTAACTTAGGTAGCAGTTCATACTGATTCTTGTTCTTCCTAGGCTTAGAAGCTTCTCCAGCAGTTGTTGCTAAACACCTTAATCTGTTAGTCTGAATTTTCTTCTGGACATTTTTGGTGGCTTTTAGAGCCCAGGGAAATCAGTTGATTTTGCCTGCCTGTGGTTGCTGCTGAATACCATATCTCATTTCCCCTTTTCCTTCTTCTCCAAAATATTTTTTGGAGATGCAGTAATTCATTTAAGCTGTTACAGATGTATAACTGGAGAAATGGTTGATCCTAATTTATGAAAAAGACCTTGGGAAACTTAGAAAATGTTCTTTTTTCAAAGAGAAACAAGGAAGCTCTGTTGCCTGAATTTCAGTAGGCACACATCCTTCCAAAGCAGGATTATACATTGATTAGGGCTCTAATTAGGTTCTACGTGGGTTTTATCTGTCTTCCAGAAATGTACTTGATCTGTTTGCCTTTTGGTAGATACAGCTGTGGAAGAAAGAAATGTTACTGACCTGTTCTGGTAATTAATTTTGTGGTACCTGTAACTTTTTTTTTTTTTTTTTCATTCTTTATCCCATTTTTAAACTTGCTTTCTTGGTTCTTGGCCATTTTTCCAGCCTTTCATATACTCTCCCCTTGCCCCCCATCTTTGTTCTTTTTCTATTGATGACTGTTATAGAACATGTAAGCTGGGATCTTTTATATTAAGTATTTGTCCTCTTATGCAAGAAATAGCTGATGAAACTGATTCTCCTTGTCCATCTTGATAAAGATTAACAAGAAAACTGCAACAAATTACCCATGCTTTTTTTTTTTTTATCCTTCATTTCTAATTACAATTGGTTTTTTGCTTGACTGGTTTTCTTTTTTGAAATCACAGCCTTATACCTAAGTGGAAGAAATGCTAATTGTAGAGTTGTGATTTCTGGGGAAACATAGTATAAAGAGTAGAAATTAGTTGTTCTACACTTTTATACTAAATATTAACATGACTATGTTGAGGAGCTCAGGTCATTTTACATGTAAGCTATATTGGCAGTGGCTTCTGGACGGATCTTATCAACTGCGAAGATTTTTTTGTGAAGTAATACTTAAGTACAGTAGACATTTCCCCTTTCCAGCTATTTAAAGCATTCTTTACTGCCAGTGCTAGTTTTGAAATCTAGATTCCTAATTATACAAAAAAAAGGCTTGTCACAGAAGCATCTGTGGTTTAATGCTGACTGATGATTTCTAGTCATCAAGTTGTTCTACATTATGCTGTTTTGACGTCAGAACACAGAAAATTCTAACCTTTGGAAAAGTGCCCAGTGTTTTTCAGCTACTATTCAATAGAAAACTCAAATGTTTTTTTTAAACCAGTAAAGAAATGTTCGAGCTTTTGTTGGAAGACTAGTAAGATTTCCTTTAGTAAGTTGTTTATAGGTAGGGCTTTAATATGGGAATGTTCTGCACCCTGTTATCAGGAGAAACATAGGTGGACATGATACAGGAGGTGGGAGTGAGCTATTTTAAATAGCTTACAAAATTGTTGACTGGGCCATTTGTAACACACTTTCGATTAAACTGTTGAGTGGTAAACTGTACTGGAAAAGGAAAGATTAGATGAGAGGTTACTGGAAAGTTGCATTGCTTGGAACACCACTTATTAATGAGAGGCATTTAAGACTGGGTTTTGGGGAAGGTTTTGTGTGTTGTAGGGAATGGCATGTTTTGGTGGTTGTTTTTATGGTTGGTTTTGTTTGGTTGGTTTTTTTTGGTTTTTTTTCCCTTATTATCTTATGTATTTTAGCACATATCTTAAAAGCTCTGCCTTCTTTTCAAATATACTTGCCTTCTGCATTTTCAGTATTACCATTATTAGCTAATTCTTAATATTTCCACAATATCTAGAAAGTGGAGTATATTTCCAATTCCAAATCACTTGGAGTTATTGTTGAGAAATAAATCTGAGCAGCCATCACATCTTAGGAAAAGGTCAGGGGTCTCTAACACTATATCCAGTCCTTTGATATTGCAGCCTCTTATAAATAGATTGGAGAATGTGACGTTTTCTTTTTGACCAAACACAGCTGTAGATACTAAGGATGTCAGCTGCTTTGTTTATAAATAAGCAGATTCAGCCTTTGATGGATACTGCCCTAATTTCAGAAACTGTACATTGCAAATCTTTTTATGAGACTCAAGATCAAACCCTCAAACCCACCATTTGCAGTTGGCAAGAGGTCATTTGTCTTAAGATCTTTTTTAGTGGTTTTGATGAAAACTAGTTTTCAGTTGTGTAACTGCGTACGCCGCTATGCTCTCATCTTAGAATTAGCTTCTTCAGGATTTCTTCACTCTCTAGCTTATATGTCCTAGTTTGAAAACAGAATTTGAACTTTGACTACTCTGGCTTTCTTGGCAGCTATAGTAAATATACTGGTACAGTTGCACTAACATAAGCAAATTATCATATCTGGAAAAGTGAAATGAGACTAGAAGGAAGAGTAGAGATTTGTCGTATGTACTCACAGACACTTGAATGCCGTAGTGATAGAAGTTGTGCAAATAGTCAATTCTAGTTCTTTAATAAGACTTTTGGCTGTGTTAGGCAGCTAGTGGCCTTATTTTTCTGTATCTGCTGGCCTGAGCTTTTTGTTTTTAATGAGTATCTAAAGGGGACCTACAGGAAAGCTGGAAATGGGACTTTTTCAGGGGCACGTAGTGACAAGACAAACAGAATGTCTTTAAACTGGAAGGCAGTAGGTTCAGATTAGATATAAGGAAGAAGTTCTTTACTTATGATGGTGGTGAGGCACTGGCACAGGTTGCAAGGAGAAGCTGTGGACACTCCATCCCTGGATGGGGCTTTGGGCAACAGTCTGATTGGTGAGAGATGTCCCTGTCCATGGCATGGGGTTGGAACGAGGTGATCTTTAAGGTCCCTTCCAACCAAAACCTTTCTATGATTCTATAGCTGGTAGGGTTTCACAGAAAAGTTTTGAAATTATAGCTTGCTTGCTTAGTTGGTTGGAATTTATAACCAAAATCAGTGCAATCAACAAAGATATGTTAAATAATAAAATCTTCGTGTCACTGTGCAAGAAATTTGTTTGAGAGAGTATAATGACCACTTGGTTTACCTTGGAAGACAAAGTCTGAAAGACAGAGGGAACTAAAAGAAATGTCTGAATTTCTCCAACGTTTTTAACCCAGTGTAATACGTATGGTAGTAATGTGCTGATCTGATTTTCTGTTAATAATATTTCTTATCATTTGGAACAGTTAGACTGTTGCTGTGATGTTGAGAAGAATACTGGTTATTTTCTTAAGCCTGCAAAACCAAGGCCTATATTTGCCTTTCAGTAGTCATTTCTGAAATTGCTGATTGATTTCTGAAGGAGGTGCTTGGGCTCTGTAGAGACTCCTTTAGTGATCCTTGCAGTATGAGCTCTCCAGTCTTAGTAGATGGTAAAGAACTCTGGAAAGTTATGCTTTATTACTTGGCAGTGAGCAAAGCTTCAGGGAAATCTGATACCTTTGAAGATTGAAAGGTCGATGAGATTCAAGAAGGATACACATTGAAAAAAAAAACCACGACACAAACCAAACAAAACACACAGAAAAACTCTTTAAAAATTCCTCTGGTCATAGAAACACTTGTTTTCCCCAATGCTAGCAAAGGTACTCTTTAAATAAATGTTAACTTCCTCATCTGTAAAGTGTGGTGATAGCTCCTTACGGATTTGTAAAACATTGAGGGGTGAATGTTTACTGAAAAAAATTATATGAAAGGTCATTACTGGAATATGAATTCTTTTATAGCAGTCTGTAGTTTTGCTAGGTGGTCCTGAAAACAGAAGAATGAGCAAAGTTTATATTATACTATAAGAGTGGAGATTGTGGGGGGAACTCTGAGGGGTTCTTGGTGTTCATGCAGAGAGTTGTAGTAATAAGAACATAGAATCTAATAAATAGTTTTTCATTGATTTCAACTTGGAATTAATTTAAAATTATCTTGGAAATTGTTTTGCTGCACAAGCCTTCAGGTATGTTCTACACATTACTGAAATATGTTTAAGCAGGAACTTTTAAAATATATATATGCAGCTGTTTAGCCTTTGTGCTTTAAGGGTCTAGTAAATCAGGTGTTAAATGATTAGTCTTCCTTAAAAATAAACAAACATTAGCAGTGTTGCAGAGTCACCTAGGAGTCGTGCTCAAGTAGACAGTCTTAAAAGGGCTTAACAGTACTGTTTGAGAAATGCAGTCTCTTCTTCTTCTGTAAATCATATTGCAGCACTTGGAAAAGAAAGTGAAGCTGATATAGCTGATATAAAGCTGATACAGTGTAATTTATTCTTGTTATGCCATGATTTTAATTCTGTATATTTTACAGCTGCTAGAAGTAATCTGTTCATAGCAGTCCCAACATGTAAATGTTAATCATCATTAAATAATACTTTCTTTCACTACTTGCTGTAGTAGCTGGGATTTTTAAAAAGCTTCCCAAGTGAGTCCAGTGCATCCGAGGGTATGCAGGCTCTTCTAAAAATCCTTGTCTAGTTACTTTTAGGAACTTGAAAGTAAGATGAATGATCGTGTGGGTATGATAGTAATGATCAGTGGTTTAGGTATAAAATCTAGGAGGTTTTTTTTACGAGAAGTCTCAAGTTGATTTGGAAACTTTAGAAATCTTTGCAAAGACAACTTCTGTGATGATGTAGTTGAGATGTTCTCTAGGTGCTGGCTTTATTTATTTTTGTTGCATTTTAATCTGTTTAATCAGTTTCCTTCAAACTTGAATCACTCACATCCTTGGAACCCAATTTTAAGGTTGAGGTGAACCAAGGATACTAGATGTGTGATTAAATGTCATTTAATAAAAAGCGCCTGTGGTCTAATACATGGCTTCTCTTAATAGATTCAGTAAACTGGTGGAGGTGGCTCTAGTAGCACATGGGGAGGGAGGGAAACCTTTCCCTTTTGGTGTTCTGCTATCAGTTTGGTTTCCTTATAAGCTTTGATTTTTACTTTAATAATTTCTTTCATCAAAGTTTCAAAATAGAATCCTGTTTAAAACCGTGTAGTAGCAGGGAAACATAACTTGTATGAAAGCAGTACATGTTGCTCCTTTGTGACTTCTCTAAACAGCTTGTGCTTCAAGGGAAGCTCATGTAAAAGGTAGAAAAATAAAATTTTGTCTTTAAAAGACCTTTAGGACATCATCCAGTTACTTAAGGTTTTTTTTTTTAAAGTAATTTCAGAAAAAAAGTCTAATTTTGAGAGTTGCAATTGTAGAAATTAAACAGTAAACATGTCTATATTCCTCTAAAGCATTAATACTATTAGCATGTGTTATTAATCCAGACAAGTTAAATTATGCACTGAAAAATATAGAAATAAAGCCTTACTGGATTTCAGTAGAGGAGACTCTTTTTTGTTACTAATTATACCCTTTCAGTACTCCTCTGTACATATCTTCATACTTTAGAAGTCTAACTGATTAGACTAGTTCTTTTCCCGGCTTTGACGTCAGGCATATGACTACCCTTCCTTACCTTTGTCAGGAGCCTTTTTTTGCTTCTGGTGATGAAAGTTCCTCAGAAGAACGTGAATATGTGGCACATAATCCACAACTAAGAGGGACAAACAATAGTAACATCTAGAAAGCATGGTTGAACTTAAAAAGTTTTTTTCCATTTTGTTTCTTGGGAAAGAGAGATTGATACAGGTAACTATTCCTACACTTGTATCAGTGTTTGATCTAGAAGAATTAAAAGATCTGGTCATGATTTGCCTCTCAGTTCTTTTTCCTACAAGAAGTACTTGGTGTTATAGTGCAGGGCCCTCCTTTCCTCTTGGTACCTGAAATGTGGCATCTTAGGGATGCTAACCAGAGCATGGTTTTCCTGTCCTTTCTTGTAGATTTTAGTTCTGCACAGTTGTATAAGGGAGAAGAAGAATGTCTTAAAGCCAGAGTATCATCCTGCTTGGAGAGCACTCATAATCCTGAAGGATATGATGCCTTTTGTTTCACTAACGAGCACCTTGTTCAAGCACAATTCTTCGGTACATCTATTCACAGCTGGAATTTTGGAAGGAGTCTCCTAGGTCTTCTGTAGAGTCTAAAACACTTTCCAGAATCTTCGCTACACTGTGTTCTGCTGCCTTGTTCCAAGTACATTGCTTTCAGAAAAGTGTAGGAGCTGGTATTTCTGAATCCTTGCTGAGTCCTACAGCCTCCTCCACAAGATGTTCTGGAAAAGAATGCATGAAATGGTATGTGAAGCAGTCTGTCACTTAGGCCTCTTTTGTTAACATCCAGACCTCACACTCACCACTGCGACATACAAAGAGTACCTTCGGTTGCTTCTGTGCACGCTCAACAGTTTTATGTACTGATTTGCGCAAAAGCCTCCTCTACGTTGTTTGCTGGTCGTCTTGTCTTTCCTTTGGTAAACCAATTGGATTTTCTTACTCCGGAGATACCCCTTACTCTCCCTAGTAAGACTGACAGTCTGTTATACTGCCTTGCCACTCTCCCAATACCGAACAGATAAATCTTTGTTCTCACTATGATTTCAGATTCCCGGTTTCAAGAGTGTCTTTTGTTTGTGCTGTCAGCATCTCTGCTGCTTTGTGTACAGGCACATAGTGACAAATATTATCCGTGGATCTTGAAAAGACTCATAGCTTTTGCAACTACATTTTTGATCTGTGAAAGTGTTCTTATCTGCACTCTAGTATTTATAGGTCCGTTGCTTTCGGAAGGAGTTAAGAACCAAGTTTAAGTCAGATTTGGGATATGTTTTCACTTCTTCCAGTAGGCTGTTTTCCTCGAAATGACTGCTTAACCATTCCTTTATCATGTAATGTTCTCAGATTTCGTATTCTGAGTCTTTAGCCTGTGGAAGAATAGTTAATGTATATTACAGTATCAGTACTGCTAATTATATCTCTGTAACAAAACTCTTTATTAAAAATCCTTATTAATCTATATGAATTTTCTTTGTATGGCAAGAGTTTGAGATTAAATGCACTGCACTGTAAAACATACGAAACGATGTTTGTGGTAATGAATTTGAGTAAGTGGCATTTCTCTGCTGCTGTCATATGGTATACTGCATGTTGCACTTAATTCAGTGTGCATTTTATAATGCAGTGGATTTAGGCCAGTGTAATCTCCTGTGAATCAAGATATTATTTCAAGGCTATTTTCATTATAGTAGATCTTTCTACCCTCCAAAAATTAGTCTTTGTGAGTAGATACTGGAAGAAGCAACAAGAAATCTTCCAGGTATGCAAGTATAAATAGGTTCAAACTAAACCGGGCAAAGAAAACTGTTGAATATCACCTTTGAAGATCTTCCTTAAGTATAATGCTTAATTATATTTCTAGACAGTAATCTCTTTTTGCAGTTATCCATGTAAGTCTTAGACCGTTGAAATAAGACCTTCCAGAAGGTTAAAAGTGGGGGCACAGATGATAATTGAAGGTGTCTTGAACATTTTTAGTAAATGGATAATGACTTTCATTATCAAAACCAAAGCAAAACAAGCAAACCCATACTTCCTGTTGTTGTTTGGTGGCTCATGGGGTAACTGAAGAAAAAAGATCAAAATTTAGTATGAAGTATGAAACAATGTAGTGATTTTGGACACTGACCAGCTGAGCTGATTAACTGTACAAGTACTTAAAAATGATGAAGCTACCTAAAGGTGGTAATGTGGTAATCTGTTTCAACTTCACAATAAAGCAAAGAGAGCTCTCTGTTCGTAAGCTGCCAAATATAAGAGTATAGGATGTTCTTCAACGTAGAAAATTATCAGAAACCCCAAAATCAAAATGAAACTCTCCTCATTAAAATGTTAATACCAGACATTAATTCTTGCTTGGCTTAAATGAAGACAGATAGTATTTCTATAGTTGAAATTTGGTGGTGAGCTGTCCTTAAGGAGGGTGAAAGTGGCACTCATTCATCTATGGAAGAATTTGTATTCAGTACTTGTCAACATACTGTATGATTGGATGTGCATAGTTGATGTCTCACATGTAATATACTTGTAAACTTCAGTGCCTAGTGTGCTGAAGAGAAACTTCAAATAAAATACCTAACAGACCTGCTTTCTTGTATGGGCTTCTGCACTGTTGCTGCTCTTTGGTGGAGCTAATCTTCTGTTCTGGTTGTGGAACTTACACTGTATGTAGGGGAATATGTGCAGTATTTGATGCTACAGTATAGGTATGCATTGAGTATTTTGCAGGCATATGAAGATACGTGACAGGTTCCTAGAACACCAGCAGGCACTTAAAAAAAAACCAAACCAACATATATAATTTGGTCAATCATACTTAATGCATTCAAATGCTCTTTGCATCTCAGATTGCGGTGCGTTATTTTAGAGTGTACCTATTCTGTGGTACTGGTCCTGACTTCAGTAGAGTCCTTATGAGCCACTGAATTGCATGTAGAGGTCAGGTGGAGTCTATCAGTTTTCTTGCTTTTCTGTTAATAGAAGTTGCAGGCTCTACTTCACTAATTGGGCCAGATGGATCTGACTGCTTTCTTAGATGAGTCAGCCTACAATTAAAATATGTTTTTAACAATATGGCTGTATTTCATTAGAAGTGCTTTGTGATAAAATTGTCCTTGGGTTTCTTGTTTGCCACCACATATAGGATGTTAGAACTTAATCTGTTCTTAAAACAAAAATTCAGGAAGTTTAGAATGTCTCAGTATTTTTTTAGAAATGAAAGTTTAATTTTTTCAAATGTTACAAATTGAGATAATGTGGAATTTAAAAATCATACTTTGAGAAAATGAGATGTTAGCTGTTATGACATTTTAGATGAAAAAACAGACAATATGTTTTGAAATGAAGTGCTTAACATTTTGAAAGTTGAGTTTGCTTTTGTTCTGTGTAACTTTTAAGAATATGTTTAATTTTTTCACATCTAGTTCTTTACTAGTTCTGGTATGTTTTCATCTGAAGAAAGAGAAGTTATGATGTTTGCTATAGGTGTTCTTGTTCTAAAAGAAATGGCAATATGACCAAAACTAAGTAGTTCATAGAAAAGGTCAAAAGTTCGTTTTTGTACTTCAGTTTTATAAGTAAAAAGGATAGTTTTTCCTAGTCCTGTATTTTCTATGAAAGGTCTTTTTTCCAGCTGCTTTCCAGAGATTTTTTCCCTTTTCAAAGCACTGTCCTCACCAGCTTTGAAACTTCTACAACAGTATATTATATAAGCGCAATTTTGTTATTCACGCAGCTGCTGTTTCCTGCCTTGCTGTCATTGTGCTGGGCACGTATCTGAAACAGCTTTTAGACTTGTGGTCTTGTTTCCTGAAGTGTCTAATTAATTTCACCTTATCAGTGAAATATTTAGTGACTCTGCACCATTTTTTTTTTCCACATAGCTTTGATTTGGTACTTATACATTTTGTTTTTAAATAAAGGAAATCAGTTGCTTAGTGTGACTTGCTTGGTGTTAGTGGCTAGCTGTGCTGAAGCTACAGGTCGCAAGCTGTGAAATTCCACAGATACACTGAGCTTTTTTACCTACTTAAGTAAAAGGAGACCCCAGAGCCAGTTAGCACCAGAAGATAAGGAAGGGCACTACACCTATCAGCGGAAGCTGCAACCTTAGAGATAAGAGGAGAAATGGCCTGCCTAGAGACAGTGAAGAGACCCAGTGGGGAAACAAGCTGACCCGAGGTGAGGTCCCAATACTACTATCGTACCAAAGTGTCATGTGAAGGGCAGGAAGCTCAGACTGTAAATATATAACTGCCCAGGAATTTATTTATTCGGGGTTCCTCTCCAGAAGCACCCACCTTTAGCCGTACCCCACCACTGTACCAGGTAAATGAACTTACTGAATTCTGCCTGAGGCTCTGCTCAAATAAACCTAGGGTCAAGCCAGAGGGGCGTGTGTGTGTGTGTGTGTGTGTGTGTGTGTGTGTGTGTGTGTGTGTGTCCAGAGTCAACACAAGGCACCTGTCTGTTAGTGGAGTTCCCCACCACAAAGGCACTGTTATGTCCTAGTGGTGGAAGCCTTGGGTGCTATGAATGTGACTCCTTGATTGAGTATGTGACCAGTCCATTTTCCCGTATGTTCTTGAGCTTTTTGGAGATGTATTCCTTTTTAGTGTCTTGATTGCCATACAGTCCTAGATATGCTGGGCATACTACAGTTATGTTTCTTGTGATGAATACTTATTGAACTTACACATTTACAACTGAATGGACTATTTCTTCAGTGACACTTCAGCTCAGTGTTCCAAAATTGCAATGCTTACCTTTTAAAAAAGGCAATAAATGTATACATGCATCCTGAGGATTTAAATGCTAATACAGTAGTTGTAGTTTGAAAATACTTCATTTCACTGCAACTATGTTTTCTGATATGAAAATGTCAAAACACTTTGAATTGTAAAAGTATGGGGTTTTGCTTATGGCAGTAAATGGAGGCCTCTGAGTGAAAGCTGAGAATACTTTTTCTTCCTGAAGTGAAATGTCTGAATGAAGTGTGATGATACATAGAAGAATAGACAGCATTGTGTAAACAAAATGTAATTAGGGTTTCCTATGCGTATTGTAAGTCCGAAACACTATTTCTAGTGAAGAATGGGTGTGAGAGACAATCGAACTTTAGAGCAAATGCTGGTAGTGTGTATGACAGATTGGTCTTCTCAGTGGGAAGCCAGTGGTAACCATATGAAGTTGAAATAGTACTTAAATTCTGACCATCTAAAATATTGTTCATATACACAGATTATTTTTAAATTATTTAAGTGTATTAACTATGATGAAACAAAAGCTATTCAGATCATGGTCAACAGTGGAAAACAAACTGAACAAAGGTGTGGTATTCAACAGTTGGTCCTTCTTCCTTGCTGACTGACTTCAATTTTAGAAATGTCAATTAAATGCGTAGCTTATTTAACATGTAAGTGAAGCAAATGAGAAAGTCAAGTGTAAATGCAGGAAAATGGCCAGAATTACAGCATTGAAATAGATTACTTGACTCTAGTAAGTCTTCAGAATTCAGGAAAAGAGATAAAAACCTTCAACTGAGAGGTCACCAAACTGTGCACCAGTTCAGTTTCTGAATGGACCAACCTATGTAATATCCTGGTAACAGGTTGCGCTGGACTTGCTATATCATATGAAAGGCACATACATTTTAAGTAAATGATGGGGTAATTTATAAGCATCCTTGATATCTGTGCTGTCGTGTTTTGTTTCTCTAAGCTGATAAAGAGATGGATTTTAAAACAAAAAACCAAACCAATAAAACACCTTGATCTGTAGGCGTGAGCGTTTTCAGATAAAGTGGGAAGAGCACTGGTATTCATGTATCTCTGAATCTTGTAGAAAAGTTTTAATAATGCATTCATGACAATAGCCTCAACCATTTTTTTTGTGAAAGTGAAGAAGTCAGTTTCATGTGTGGGTTTACGAAGGTTTAACTAAGGCATTATCAATAAATGGGTTTCTTCTCTGGGACGTAAACAAGAGAGAAAGAATCTTTATAAACCTACATAAATAGTAGAATTTATTTAATCTTAAGGTTATAACGGTGAAAGGTAGTAAAGAAAAGTCATTCCCAATGGTTCATGTATTAAATATAGTAGTGAGAAAGAGGGAAGTCAGGTTTGTATCCACAGTATTTCCAGCTTTACACTTACTTGGAAGAAGGGACATGTTGAAGCCAGAGCTGTCAATGTACAGTACCTCATACCTTCTAATGTGTCTCAGCACATTTGGTTAACCGCAAACCTGTGACTTTTTTCAGTGATGAACTGTGCAAACCAACCACACGCATTCTGAAGTGCATCTCACTGGCATGGATGTTGTTCTCAAAGTCAAGTGTTGCAGAAGTCCTCAAGTTCAGTGCCAAAATGGTCTATCAGTACTTAGACAAGTACTGTTCTTTATGCTTTCTGACTTTCATTGGATGGAACTATGATATTCAGTGGAACCTGAAATGCAGGCTGATCAAAACTAACACAGATTACTTAAGTGTGGTGCAGCAGGAGCTAACTAGGATAAATTGTTAAAACAGGCTTCCAAGAGATAATCCCATAACTGGGGAGTTGTAGGTTATTTATAATGGAACTATGGAAGATTTAAAAATAAATAAAAGCATACAAACTTTTATATGCCAAGAACTCTTGGTAAAGAGATCATTGCCTCCACTGGAAAAAAAAAAAAAAGAGTTCATGAGTTGGCAATGCTTTAGTGCATTTGCTCTCTGCTGTTATTGGTAACTCCTGGTTTTGGTGTCCCTGCTTAATCACTGTGGTAGGGGTAGCTAGTTCTGTCACATTCAGGAGGGAAGAAGGTGCAGTACCTATAGGAAAGAATACCTAAATTTTATCAGAAGATTTAGTGCTTTTTTTTATGATCACTTGTAAAAGATGCTAATATATCTTACGATTTTTCGAAGAGCATTTCAAATGACTTGGAGGTTACTGGTCTAGGGAGGATATTGGCCCTGTTTAATTAATTACAGTTAGGATGTTTTCTTGTCTGAGTTTCAGCTGCTGTACAGATTTTTAATACTCATGCTTCCCTTTTCCCACTTTACAAAAGCAGAAATTACCTTCGATTTCTTCAGAGTACTGAGAAAATAAGTTTTATAGGAGGACCCTGAGACCACCATCTTAATTCCTTTAAAAGGCAAAATTAAGCTAGGGTTTAGGCTTTTCCAGTACAATAAATGTTGGCCCAGAGACAGCAAATGTTTATTCTGTTCAACATTGAGCTGCTGTTTGCATTTCAGTGGAAAGAGGAAACAACTGGGGCAGAAGAGCAAAGGAGCAGTCATTAGTTTCCTTTACATTTCTTGATTGAAAATGATGGGGGGGCGAAAGCATTGTCACCAATGCTCCCTCTTTCCCCCTTCTCAAAACAAATAATGCTGTAAAAGGACCTGGTTGGCCTTTCAAAAATTGAGATGTTCTGGTCACAGACAGCAGGTGCTTACACTTCAGAATGATGGCACAAGATACAAGATTCAGTAGCGTTTTATATAGTTCCTTGATCTGTAGTTTAGACTCATACATGCAGAATATAATAATAGCAGAAGATGAATAAATTTCGTTTGTGAGGTGACTAAATTAACTCCAGTAGTCAAAATGCAGAAGTTAATGGTTCAGTTGCCTGTTTTGCTGTCATGCTCCTTATTTTTTTCCTTCTGTAATGTTTGTTCTGCACAACTTAGCCCATAGAAGATTCTTTGTCTTTGCAGTTAGGGAGCCTTTCTTGTAAAAAGCCATCATGTGGGAGTGCATCCCTTCCTGTACACAAAGGTGTTGCTGCTGTTCTCTGCCCTGCACAGCCGTTTTAATCTGAATGGAAAATCTGTCTAGGGACCCGAGTACAGTAATTAGCAGTCTCTTCAGATTGTCAGAGCAGAATTACCATTGTAATGGTTTTGCTGGAGGATAAAAGGATTGAATTTGGGTCTGCCTTCCTGCCAAACTAAATGAGTTGCCATGGGAATTTTCAAATATAAGAGGCGTTTACTTAAAGCAATTTGCTGGGTTTGAATAAACTCATAAATTATGGGCTTTAGAGGAGAGATCCCTGCTTTCTCTGGCATAGGCTGAACAGCAAAGAAGGCTGTTAGAAAGCTGCTTACATTCTTAATAAGTTGATCCATGCTCTCGTGCAGACTATCAGCTTATTAAGGCTAAACTGTTTCTGCTAAATACAGTACAGTAAGCACATTTTGAGAGTCAGAGTTTGCAACAAATCCCTGGAGTAAAAAACAAAATCTGATTGCTCTAAACATAAATTGAATTTCCTTTGCTAGATTAGATCTGTTTTGAAGTAAGGCTATTAGAAATGGTTCTCTGTATTGTTTCAATAAACATTAACCTGCTATTGATTTCAGCTTTCCTCTGTGCATGTAGTATTTATTACAGCAGTTGTCAAATCTGCTTCTGAAAGGGGAGGAGGGCATTGAAGGTTTCTTTTGAAAACACATAATGTGCTGTGGCCCTTCGAACTGTTTTTCTCAGGTCACATGTAAATGTTTTCCCAGCTCAAGCCTGCCTTCTCTCAGAAGGGAGTTGGGCTTTGACCTGTTGACTTCGTCAGCACCAATGCTATTGAAATGTGAGAAGATGGACTTGGTGCTTTCACAAATGTCTCAAGTGATGAACATCACTTAAGCTTGTTTAACCTTCAGTTGTGCTCAACACATCAGCTGTAGTAGTAAGGTCTGATGACCAGTGTTTTGCAGTGCTTATTTGGAAGCACATATTAATTTTTTCTAGTCAATTAGATTTGATAATTTACAGAAAGAAATATGGAAGCTTATACATGCGTGAATACTTTTATACTAGATTTGAAAAAATACATATTCAAGGGCATGACATACTTGGAATAGTATGGATATTTTTCCCCAAAATAATTTATATTGCCATATATAGTTTAAGGCTTAAATGTTTCCTTGTGATCCCTTTTAGTATGTATCTCAAATTTTTACTCATCGTAACTATTAGGATATGGTGGAGGAACTAATTAAAAAGAGAGCAGTACTGCTGTGTAATGGCAGTAATTTAGACTTTTGTTTAAAGCAGTAAAAATATGCTTAGAAATCCTTGACACAATCTTACATCAGTAGCAGGAATCCTGTAAATTAGCAAAGGAAAATAGTAAATTTGTGCTGGTGATTCAGTGGTTGAACAGCTGCTAAGTTCTAACAAATTCCTGAACTGTTACTAATGATGCAGCTGAAACTCTGGTAGCCTCAGGGTACTGTTTCTGTGAAACTTTAGAACTATCTCCAAAGAAATTAGATGAAGAGCAGCATTTACTATAACTGATACTTGGAATTTTAGCTGTTCATTTGAAGTTACTTCAAGAAGTATTGGTTCCTCATATTAATTATTTGTGCTCTACAGTGTGTGTACTTAAAATTGCCAGCAAATTGATTTTATCAGACTTGGTCCCCACCCTCATACTTTCTCAGATGAGTTAGTGGAATGTGACAGCAAAATGTCAAGGTATTGAGGGTTTCCGAAGTGGCTTGCAAAACTGAAACTATAAATACTTCTACAGTCTGTATCAGAAGAGGGATGCTAAATGATGAGAGGACATTAACAGCATTTAAAAACAAACAAAAAAGCCCACCAGAAAAGCACAAAGTATAGAAAATGCAGTGCTGGAGAGGATTCTTTGGGTTACCAGGTTGAACTGAGTGCGTCACTTAGTTCCATAGTACAAGTAGCTTACAGCAGTTCTGTAAATCAGTACTATTTTCAGAAACTGAGCAGTAAAAAATATGGGCTTATTGTATGATAGTGTTCAAATTTTGTGCTCCAGGATTTATTTTTTTTCCTGCATTTTGGAGTTTCAGTTCCATAGGTTTGGGGGCTTAATTGGGATCTATCTTAGTTCAAGTCTTGTGCCCTTTTCCTCTCCTCCCCTGTATTTGATTTACACAGCTGAGATGGAAATAAGTGACAATGGGAGTACAGGCAGCTTAACTGCTTTTTCTGTCAGATCAGATGTTAGGGATGGGGATATTTGATAATTACTGATAAGTGAATCTGAGCTACGTAGTATGATCTTAGTTTTGCAATACATGGGGAAAAGGTGAATTTGCTGCCTAACATTCCCTTAATTTTTTTATGAAAGGTTTTCATGACCTTGAAAATTATTGATCAGTCACATCAGAAACATGCTTCTCCAGAGTGAATGAAGGCATGCATCAGACAGGTTATCTGATAGAAGGTGGATATTTTCTGTTAAGGATATTTGGTCTTTTGCCCCATAAGCAGTGCAGAGAAACCTTATGGTTTTATCAGCTGAAAGTATGACAAGGAGTCAAGTTATCTGCTATGTTGTCTTATGTAAAACAGAGTGGTACCTGCTGAGATCTGAATCTGGTTCCAGCTATGGTATGTTTTCATGAGATGTGATGAGCCTGTTTAACAGTTAGAAGCAAAAGTCTGCTTTCTGCTTCTCTGCTTCACTGAGCCCAAACGCAGGCTACTTATTTTGTAGTAGCACTTGTCATGCCATGAGCTGATTTTTATTTGCTAAAAGGTAAAAAAATAACTGACAAAATTTTCTGGTGATTTTTGAGAGGTAAATTGCCTTGTTTTGATTGATGTCTCGCAAGCACCAAGGCACACAGAGGAGAAGTGTCAGAGGCATGCACACAGGAAAAAATGGGAATACCATAGTAGAGAAGTGGGAAGGTGTGCAAAGTACTTGTTCTCTGGGTTTAATTTGTTATATTTCTAGGGTTCTTGGCTCCTGCTAGTCCAGGAATCCAGAAAATCAAAGAAATGTGCGTTCTGCTAGATCAATGAGGGTGTAGCAGCTGTTTCTTCTCAGGGCACTCCCCTTCTCTGAGGAACTCTCAAAGTATTTTTATCTATTCTCCAGTTAATTTTGCTTCTGCTGGGGCTTTGTTACATTGGCCTCTGATCTTTAGATTCCAATAGTTTGTTTCTTTGAGTAATTCTTTTCACTTAGTCACTAACATGTAAGCTTTTGGAAGCAGAAGCTATGCATGCACATTACTGGTATCTGAACTCCAGATGAGAATAGTTCTTATATACTGTTAGGCTAAAATTAACATTGCATGCAAAGGCATGAAAATAAAATGCACCATTCTAAGTCATGCAGTTCTTGACTAATGAAAATCAACAGTTCTCACTTAAGATAGTACTGTAGAAGAATATGGTACAGGAAGAGGAAAAACTGTTAATAAGGAAATCTATTTTTATAGGGTACTTAATATCAAATCATGCATTATTTTGTTTGTTAAGGTGGAGCTTTCTAAGTACTGGATATATATGCTGTTTAACTAGTGTGGATTTAAAGTTGGTGGTCTAAGGTGTAAAAATTGACAGTTTAGGATGATGATGTTTTAGACTTTTTTTTTCCCCAGTGTTTTTAGAACACAGAGTGCAAATACCAAAGAACCTCAAAGGTCTTTGCAAAACACAAATGCATATAGATATTTATAGTAGTAAGTAAATGGTTGAGATTGTAGCCCTTGCTTCTGATGAGTAAATCTACAAATTTAGAAAGTGGACTTCACATGGTTTAAGGTAAGCAGTAGAGGATTGTGATTAGCACAGTTGGTCAAGGGAGCTGTAATGGTATTTCTCCACTGAAGGACAGCATCAAGAGAGAAGAAAATCAGAAAGGAGAATGATTGTAGTAAAGAGCAATGGGCAGAAACTGAGTAAAATAAATAAAAAAAGGCAAAAAGAAAAGCAACAACAAACAATTGTAGAATAAACGGGAATGAGAAAAAAGAAATCAAATATTTTAATATGAAAAAGTTCAGTTGTTTGTCAGGTGGTAGATTCCAGTTAGAAAAGAAAAATCCATGCTTCTAGTTTGGCAATTAGACTGCTGGGCTCCAGTATTAGCGAGACTAAGGCTCTTAATTCTACATGCAGCTGAGTCAACTTTGCTCTGAACAGGGGAGGTCTCAACTCCCTTCAGTCTCTTCTCCTTTACGTTGGCACACATTTGAGCCAGCAGTGAGCTTTTTCACTTTTGCGATCTGACAAAAAAACTATATAGATTTTAAAAAAAAATAATTGTCATATGAGCAGGTGTACATGGCTCAGTCATGGATATAGTGGTGGATACAGGAAAACGACGACGAAGAAAGAGTAGGATTGTGAGCACCACCAGTTAAATTGGCTTAAAGTACCACAGGGATGCCAGCTGAGAGGCTTTTTACATCTTCAGAAATAATTTTTGACTCCTTTGACAGCAGTGTAAAACTTCAGCCTAATTGTCCAGAGCTAATTTATACCTGAGAAAAAAGCCTTAAGATAGCATTTTTATTTTTTACGTTGTAGCATCGGCTGTTCTATTTTCTTTGTAAACTTGTCTGAACATGCTTCCTCTGAAATTTTTCTCAGTAAAGTTCCCATCTGATTGATTCCCATTCCATTCTCTGTGTTTTAAGGTCTCAGCTTTCTGAACACGATCATGTGCAGATACAGAGCAGCTTATTTTTACACATTCTGGAAACAAAATTCCATTAATTTTTCCATTTGAGTTGCTTCAGTATACCATAGTTTTTCAAGTCTTTTGGACCTTTGTTGTCTATTTCCCTTGACTGAAGGAAAAGGACTTAATTTGTCTCTTCCCATCTTCCCATAGATGATGAGTAAATTAATATTCTTCAGTTATTCTCAGATAGGATGTGAAAATTTGCATTACTTTTTAGGTTTGTGTCTTAGTTTTTCTGCCACATCTTGTAACTGGAATCTTGAATTGTACTTTTTCTGTTTTTGTTTGAGTTGGGTTCATTTTGGGTTTTAGGTATATATATAAAAATTTTTACAGCCATTAAAGTAGGGGTTTAATGCGAAATACTGTGTATAAGCATATAATCCATAAAGTTAGTGAATATGTGAATTTAGGTATTAGTTTTAAATATTCATGAGGTTCTGGAGTTCGGGAGATTAAGAGAGACTAAGGTGATTTAACTTGTAGAAAATGTATTGTAAGCTGCTTTTACTTACGGGTCTGCACCTTGTCTACTGGAATATGAAAATATAATTTCTACAGTCTCTGAAATACAGTGTAATTGTACATATTGCAATGATCTAAATAGAAAGAGTTGGTTTTTCTTAATGGTTGGTTTAGAACAATAAGTGTTTAGGGAACCAGAGTGACTGAACAATATTTAAACATATTTATACAGAGATATATGAAAAACAGTTAAGGATAGAATCTAGAAATGGGAGAGTTTTATAACAAGGACTCAAAGATCATTCTGAATACTTGGAAATTGCATATCAAGAATGATTTCCTGAGCATGATGTAATAGCATTGATCCAAGGTGGCTTTGTAACTGCAGTTTGTTTCAGCTACAGTTCAAGTGCTCAGCTTCTTAGAAAATGAAAAAGGAAAACTGTTAAATGAACTTTCAGTGTTCTGATCCAGAGTCTAGAGCAAGCTGTTCAGATGCAACATTATGTGAAACATGCAAAGATAGCAACAAATAGAAGCACAGAAGTCTTGATTATTTCTGTTCTAGTATAGCCTTTAAGTTGCAGTAAAATTTGATCAAATTAATACTGTGAGTCCTGCGAAATGGTTACTTAAGTGTAGTGTCTGTGTTTCTGCTGAGGAAGCAGTTCTTCAAATTAGTGTGTAGCAGGAAAGGATGGTGAAATTAATTATTTAAGATAAGCCTGATATATATTTCTCTCATTCTAGGACAGAAAATTAGACTTAAAGACCCTAATTGCTTTAATCATGTAGATTCATTTAATTATTATATAGAAAACACATGCTGATTAGTCAATTCTAGTAACTTAGTATTTTAGGAAAGAAGAGGTGAAAAAATTGTTGTCACTAATTTCTTTGGCAATTTTCTGTAGGTTAACTAGTCCTTTTTGTTGGTGGATCTCACATTTACACTCATGCTTCATGGTTCCAGTCTCTTCTGAATAGAATAATACATTTGTCATGCTGCAGTCTCTTATCTGTACCTATAATTGTTTGTGGGAGATATAGTTCTGGAACACGGCCCACATGTGAAAATGATACATTTTATTATTTATCAAAGGCATTGGTGGGGGATGGGAGAATAATGTGCACCCTACTCCAGGTAACACTTTTTTTTAAATGGGAACTTGTTTTGTTTTATTTATGTTGGGTTGGGTTTTGCTGTTTTGGGGTTTTTCTAATTAAACAACGGTTTGAGGAAAGTATGCTTTCTATATATATTGCTGAAATACATATATTTCTCATGCAAATTGGTAAATAGCTTGCAATTGCAAAGGTATTTTCATTGCCGTTGAGTAACCTTTTTTCAGAATGTGAGGGGTTTTTGTTGGATTTTTTTTGGGGGGTTTACAATGCTTGTAGGAATTTTGAAACTAAATGATTGTTACTGTTGATATCTCCTAATTTCAGTATTATGGGCTTATAATACGCCCGTAAAACATGCAACAGTATAACATTTCATACACAAAGTTAAATATCATAAGAAGCTTCTTGCTACACTACGCAGAATAGGTTGTTTTTATTTGTCAAAACCTGGATTCTAAATACCGACCTGTAAGTATGTAATAAATTCCCAAAGAGGTGAATATCTTGAAACAAGAAGCTGTTTACTTTAACACAACAAATGGTTCTTACTCCAGCTCCAAGTTCCTGTTTTGTTTTTTTTCCCCAAGATCTATAATGTATAATTAAGATAAGGCTTGCTTATGTTTGAATTAATCTTGATGATTACACTTGAAAATTACATGACTGCCTTGAAAAAAATAAAGTGAAATTATCACTTTTACTATTCTGGAGTAGTTAAAAGCAGCTGAAGTATGTTGCATGATTTTTAATGATTTACTAGGAATCCACTAATGTTTTATAACTAAAGATGCTGAGATTAAAGGAACTAATTACAAAATGAAAAGCTGTTGCATGTTTATTTTTCTGTAATACTTATAAATGTCAAAAGTCTTTTGGCTAAATGTGTGAGACTTTGCATTAGAAGGCTTTAAAAATATTTTTAATGCTAAATTTGTCATGTAGAAATAAAATGATACAAACTTATAGAAGAAACTTTCATGCCTTCCCTCAGCTCTTATGTGACAGCATGAATGTCCATGAGTTAAGGACTACCTGGAGTCCAAGCTGTCTTTTGTCAGTTTATCATCACATGAATGCTCTAATAGCTGATGTTCTTGCCTGGTAGACAGCTCACAGTACACGCATATGGCAGCTCCTTGACAGCACATGCTCCTAATAGCAGCCTTCTGCAGCAAGAATATCTCATCTTTCATTCTTGGGCCAGGAAGGGCTTTTTGCGCACGTGATAGCCAGAGTTTACGGATCTGTTTGTGAATAAGGGAATGTGGTTAGTTGGTCAGGTGGGCCCAGCAGTGTAGCTCCCTCGGGAAGAGGTTCCTCAAAGGCCCTTTGTGCCAGCCTCTGCCAGGCAGCACTGGGTTCTTGCTTCTGTCTCTGGAAAATAAGCATTGGCCAGTCTCTAAAAGCTGAAAAGAAAGCCCAGTAAATAGCAAAGAAAGCCTTGTGCCTAGCAACACATGCCGTGAGCAGCTTGAGCCTTTGAATGGAAGGTCATATGATTGACATATTTGTCCTCTAAAGAGAATGCTCACAATTCGTTTTTTCACTTCTCTGTATTTTTAAGCTGTGTGAAAGCGGCTTTTAGCCAGCTATGCAAGAGAAAAGACTAGCCAGTTGGAATAGTACCACCTCCTCCTCCTGGGCTTCACCAGTCCTGGAGTTTCAAGAATAGGAGAGGCATTTGTAGTGGTTTTGGAAGTTTTAACTTGGGTTTTTAAACAGTAACATTTGTATGAGTACCAGTAAAACACACATAAGACATATATGTGGTATAGTCAACGGAGCTATGGGTGGTTTATATACTTGCAAGCCGCTGGAACTAATTGCGAGCTTTTAGTACTCATTCACTTCTTAGCAGCTTTGAGAATTACTAAAGTATATTGAGTGCATAGGTCCTTAACTTTCAATGTTGTGTTTCCTCAGACTAGAAATTTAAAACTCGGGTCAGTTGAATTTTGGGGCATCTTACATTAAAAAAAAAACCAAAACTTATTTCTGTAGGTGATAGCTTTATAGAGAGTTCTAGATTTAAAAGTCATTGAGTGACTCCACCTTCGTGGTTGTGTGTGTATAGAAAAAGACAGTGCTTTTATTTTGAAAATAAAACCATTTATTTAAACTTCATACAAAAGGGAATGCAGGTGAAATGCAGAACAACTCATTTAATCATATTTAGCTGTCATGATTCTTGTCGAAAATGTGACTGCAGGAGTGTGACAGTGTAAGAAATTATTGGAAGACCACTGCTCCCTGAATACTAACATTTTATAATTGGATAAGCCTAAACAGTCATTTTTTATTCTGTATTGTAATACATGAAATTATTTTAATTAATATTACTTTTTTTTTACATCTAGAGCTGAAGATAAAAATGTCTTAAAAATCACTGCTGCAGCTGGAATTCCTCTGTGGTAGTCTGCTGCCCTGAATCTTGTGTTTAATGAAACACATTAGAGATGTTAGAGTTGAGAGATGTGCTAATTCACAGCAGCAGTCTTTGTACTCCTCATCACCAGCAGTTAGTTTTCTTTTGTTGCTCTATAGAGAGACACTTCTCACATTCTTTCTTGATTACTAAATTTAATATGAATTGTCATATTTCTTAAATATGTTTTTAAATGTAATTCTGGGTGGGAACAAATGAAAAACATAATGGACGTGTTTTCCGTATGAAAACATGGGTCATATTTCAGTACCATTTTTTGAGAATGAAAGGCTTTTTTATGTATTGGAAGCAAAATTAGCTGGCACTGTCTTTAGAATTTGCAGCACAAGTCTTTAGAATTTGCAGCACAAATGCTAGTTTCGAAACCCCTTAATGGGGTTTCTCCTGTTGCCCTATCTGTTCCTTGTGTGTCTGTCTCTTCCATGTTGGTCCCCGCACCATTACGTGAGTTCAGTGTCTTTGCACTTTAGGGGAATTTACAGCCATTCGAAGTATATGTTTCAAACTTTAATAGAAAACCTCTCGGGGTATCTGAGTTAAAATAAATGTTACAGGTCAGGTCAGACAATCTACAAGTATTTAATTATTCCATTGATATATTTCTAAGAACTGTCTGTACTCAGTACCTATTAGAACACCACCTTGATCATACGTAGTTGTGTAGCATAGGTTGGTTAAGTTACTTCTATAATTTACTTTAAACTCAGGATGGGTTAAGGCATTTGTCCCGGTAAAAGTTGAGTGTGTCAACATAGTCTCAGGGCATTTTGGCATAGTTCCGTCTGGTTGAAAGGCTACACCTGGAATAATGACCTGCATAATATAGGCTGTGTTTGATTTCTGGTGTGTTCAGATTCCTGGGATGTTCGTGGTACTCCAGATGTTTCTGGTAGAGCCATATATGGGAAATTCGTGACAGAAACTTGCCTGGTAGTCTCTCATTCAGTATTCTTACGCTTTAGATCCTGGTTTCAGAATTCAGCTAACTAGTGATGAGGAATTTTGAATGTCTAGCATTCCAAAATTAGAAATACCAAAAATAATGTTTAGTTCTGAAAGGTTTTAAATTGGGCTTGCACATTGCTAAAAATAGATCTAATGCTTTATATTACGTTATTGATAGCTATTTCATATGAATCTTAATGCGGATACCAGCAAATGCCTAAACTAACAAAATAAAATCTGAATTTATTTCAGTATAATTCTGCCTTTTTGAAAACATTTTAGAAAGTACTGTATAAATGGTTTTCCTTTTAGGATTTTTGGGGGTTCAGTGTAAGTATGTGTTAACGAAAGATGCTTTCCTGTTCTGGAGCTTTATGAATTGCTGAAGCTGTTCTGTGTGGGATATAGAAATTCTTGTCACTGGTTTTATTAACACCATAAAAAGGTTGAGGTACGAGGGAAAGAGGAAGGATAATTAAAAAAAAAGAATTGGCTAAACATAAAGCAGATTCTGGAATTCAGTATTGTTGAGTGTCTGTAGTATAACTGATGCAGGAGACCTTATTTCTTTGAAAGCCCAAACCGTTGTGATTTAAATACAAGCCCATCAAAGTACCCAGGTGGTGAAGCAAACCCACAAGTTCTGCTGATGCTGTGTTTCAGCCTGGCTTGTAAAATGTGCTTCATGCTGATTTTCTGTACCTTATCTGTATTTTCTTCTAGCAGAAATGGAAAGTGGGGGAGGGAGGGCGTAAGGGCTCTTGAAAATATTACTGGTAACCCAAGTATCATGATTAAACAGGGATATGTCAGATAAGGTGATGGGAAGTGTAAAAAGATATGCTGCCTTTTCCCCCTAGTGTGTCTTTAACATAATGACCAGTGAATTTGTCAAGTGAAACAGCACAGTCTTTGCATATCGTTTGAACCAAGAGCTTGCTTTGAAGAAGATAAGCAGACTGTGTTGCCCAGAAGAAATAATGATGCTAATTTATCTCTGCCTGTCCTCATAGACATAGCAGTGTGTGTCAGGGTTGAAAAGGAAATAGAGAAATAACCGAGCTATAGCTTGCCACCTATTCAGTGCAACAGTATTGTTGATGGGCTCTATACAGGGCTCTAAGAAATATGGCTGGTCTTAGAGTAGTGATTTATTTTACTTTGTCTGAAGAGTATTTGGAGAAGTTTCCTCTGATGCAAGAACAGCTGCCAAATGATGTCAAATCATTTGGCAAATTCTCAGCATGTAGGCTTTCTGCTCCATCACAGTCAGAAGTGATGTGGGATGAGAAAGTCTAAGTAGCATACATTTACCAGCAAGTTACTATTGATATTTATATTCTGGGCATGGGAAAATTGGAAGTCTTTGTCAAAAGTTTTTGAGGGGAAGCAGTGACAGGATGTTTTCCTTAACACTGAGTAATAGTTCACCAGAAGTTAAAGGCTTTACAGAAGTGAAATGTGATGTCTTGCAGTAGTTGATTAGTTTAGGAACTCACATTCATATTCTTCTAAAAGGCTCTTTTCTGTGTGTTTTACATCTTAGTTACCTGTCAGCTTGCTTAGGATTTCATTGCCATAGATACTTCAGTCTCTTAACAACTTAGGTATAAAAAAAAGACCTTCTAAAGATAGAATAGGTTTTAAGTGTGTATACGTTAGTTTCAAGAATTCCTGTGTGGTTTTGCAATGTACTGATGTCGATCGTGAGATCTGTCTTTTGATTTAATACGTGTGTGTCTAGGAGTTTGTAGTATATTGTTTGTGAGGGTTTTTTGTTTATAAATTATGAATGGAAGGCTTTTGTCCCTGAACGGAGACATTCATGTGTAAAGGCTGTTTGACTGGCACATGGTATGTTAGGAATACTTACTGATCTCCAAGTGAATTGCAGCGGCACATTTTTCTTTGTCAGGGAGATAAAACTGTTCTAGTGCCGGGGGAGTCCAGTGAGTGTCACAGCACAAGCCTCCAAGCTGCAGCTGTGCAGCAGCTAGGGACTGTAGAAAGGCAGGGTGACTGCCCCCTGAGGGGCAGCAGTGCCTCCTTCACAAGAAAGATAAGATCAGTAACAGTAAAATATTTCAGTGTTGCTACTGTGTTTTATTGAAATTTGTGTTAAATTAATAAATTGCAGGTGGCTTGTACAGTTACGCAGTCTAAGGAATCATGAAAGTCTTTGTATTTAAGATATTTTCAGAGACAGTGATAGAAAAGTTGTGCTTATTGTATGTGGCAATTGTAAATTACTTTCTCTATTTGAGGAAGAGTCCTGAGTATCTAGTCCTGTTCATTAGTACAGTGTTCTTCCATAATTGCCAAGTTCTCTGCACTTCTGTTTCAAGTGTGTGTAACATTATTTAATGCCTTAACTGGGTACTAGAAAATACAATGTGTTATTGGAAAAATTCTCAATCTGAAGTAAATGTTAAGAAAAGCATATGGTCTTAGACAAAATATGGTAACTGGAGGAGGTCTCTTCAGGGATGGCAGGAAGGGTGTGAAGCTGCTGTTGGGTATTGCTGTTTAACCTAAGGTGGTGTGGGGCAGGCAGGAAGGGAGTCTGCATGAGAAGTTTGAGGTGCTTGGAGAATAAGTGGTGTTCTTTGGTGCTTTTGCATTGCTGTGGCTGCCTGGTGGGACAGGCCTGCTTGCACATGGCTGGGGAAGATCAAGCCTGATTTTTAGCCTCTGTATTTGCAGTTGGTTTACCCATTATTTTTTCTTCACGCTCATTTCCTCATTTCCACTTGCTGCTTCTGCTCTTATCCTGAAAGGATAGCCCTGGAACATCTTATAAAGGACTGCTGTCTTAACCAAAGGCAGACTTGGCTACATTTGGTGCAAGATAAAACTGTCTGTAGCCTTTCCCAGGGTTGGGCTCAGTTCAGTTCATGAGAATTCAGTTGAAGTGCAAGGATGTGTGATAGGATTACAAAAATGTCATCCAAAATACGTGACATTTGGAAGCTAGACTGTTGGTGAAAGTCACTAACATCACCTAAATAAGTGTATCTATATTATTATGAATGAGGGGGGAAAGTATATTTATCTTTTCCAAAGCAGTTATTTTAAAAAGAAAATGAGCATTTTACAGAGAAAGTATGTATGTTTGTACAAAAATTCTGAAAGCCTTCCCTGACTGACAGTGCTGGTGGTAATGAGAATCAAGAGTACATTCTAAGTCTTAGCCAGGTAAGACTGTGAGGTTCTTGTCAGGATAAAGTGTCCCTGCTGTCATACAAGTGCGTGTATTGTTTGCTTTGTGAATTAATTCAGCTGCACTCACCTTCCATGTGGGTCAGGCTCAGTTCAGCAGCAGTATGGTAGGGCAGTACTGGCACTGCCTGGCTCCACTGGATGCGACCTCGTGGATCTCTGCTCTGTAGCAAGCATTGCTATTTGATCCTTCTTTTAAGGTAGTATCTTTTCTTTCCTTCTCTACCGTAATTTGGTATAGGCGTCTCAGAGTTGACTGTACACAGAATCCAATAGTGTACTGTCACCTATGAAGATGAAGTCAGTCTTCAGAAGTCCTTCATTGGCATTGCACAATAAATGCTTTTTGTTTGGAGTCTGTATGGCTGTCTTCTGCACTGATACCATATCTATTGTGTGTGTGTTTTATATAAATAAGAAGTTAAATTGTATGATAGCTCTTAAGGGAACACTGAGAATCTGAGGCATTTAAGTGCCTAATAATAATTTCAGAGGCATTAAACAGAAGACTTCTCTGAGGAGCTTGGGGTATCTGAGGTTGAAGTATTGCTTGGACATTGTTAATGAAAAGAAGTCATTAAAAAATGAAATGGAGTGTTTTATGTGAGCTCCCTATTTCGTGACATGAAACAAACGTTTACTAACAGCAGCTTATTGCGTAACTGCAGTCCTCTTTTTTATTTTTGTTTGAAGCCCAGTGTGGGAGATGGAATTGTGGTTTTATCTGGGCATCAGTATATTATCAGTGTTGTGTATTTCATTTTAAATGGTTTTATTTTGGGAAATGTTTCCCCAGAGACTTTGTGTAGGGAGCACTTGTGGTTGTTACTAGCATTTTGAAGCTCATGACTATTAATCCTACTCTGATAAAGATTAGAAAGCGGCTTACTGCAATGATAGTGGTCAGTGGCGTTTGGTATCCTTCAGGTCTTTCTATTGCTATCCCAGGCAGGGCTGAGCTCTACTGTGAATACGGCCCTGTGTTCCCAAATTGGTCGCCACTGTTGTCTGTACACAGTTGGCTTTGTTAGGATTTACTGCTTGTGTCTTTTCAGTATTTGTATTCAGTGAGCAGTTGCAAGTGCTTACATTTAAAGAATTATGTTTCAAGATAACCATTTAGGGTTTTTTTCTTAATCTGCCTGTTAACGTTGTACATGAGAAATACAAGGAAAGCACTGGAGATTTAAGAGGATGAGAGGTTTGAGTCAATCACTTGAGCTTCAACTTAGTAATGCAAATCTGGCTTTAAATAACCTTATTGATGTTTGCTCAAAGTGGCTTCTTTTTGGTACAAATGACTGAGCTATGTTGTAGTTATTGTACGGGTAATATACTGTCCCTTTAGAGATTGCCTTTGTACCCCTGATGCAACCTCTCTTTGCTTTAACAGAGTGCCTGAAGAAATGCCTGGAGCTAAGATAGATTCGCATCGATGAGCCTCATTTGAATCAGCAACCAAGAGAGTAGGGCAGGCAAAAACAGGCTCCCATTGCTCTGTCTGAGCTCTTGGAAATGCGAGGTGTTCGGCTATTGGTGAATGAGGTTCAAACAGAGAGCTTGATACCAGAGAGTGAAGGACATGATAGCATGTCTGAAAGGGTCCTGACCCCTTCTGTGGCTTACACCTTGAAGAAGGGTGGCAAGCGTCTGTTATGGTGTGAAGGCATAGCAGGGGTTTGAGAAATCCTATTAGGGTGGTTGCAGAATAGTGCCAAGCGCCCGTGTCTTGAGGAGACAGTATTGTGTAATAAACAGTGCCATCTTCTGGGAGGAGTCGGAAAGATGTCCTTGTGATCAGTATTAAAGATGGGGTGTAAGTGGTTTTGGGGGTTTTGAGATTTCTTCGTTGTTGTTTTGGGGGTTTGGGTTGGTGGCTTTTTGTTTGTTTTGTTTTCTTTGCAGGTTTATCTTTTTTTCTCCATCTAATAAATGCTTTGAAAAACAGGATATCAGAAATAGAAATAGAGTTCTGATGCCTAGTAATGCAAGTCCACATCTTATGTCTGTGAATTATCACTGACATTGGTCACTGACATCACACATATTCCTTAAGGAAAAGTTTTAAACTGTGTTTTGGAGTCTGTTTAAAAGAATAAATTTTTACCAACTGCTGAGCAGTACAAAGTGGTCTGCTTTGTATGCTGAAGTCCATTTTTATTTTTGTAAATACACTTTGTAAAACCTAGATAATTGCAACATCTTTTCTCATAGACAGTGTACTGACCTATAGGAAAATGTTGAAGATCCGAAGAAAGAATGATTGCTTCACCTTTTACTGCCTTTAAGTTGTTATAACTCCTTCTTTTGGAGATGTCAGAAGGGAAAAAATGTTTTCTATCTTAAAATTATTATCCTATAAATAGTTATATTTGGGAAATAGTCACTGTGGTGCAAAATCTGGGATTAGAGTTACTAAAATTACCCTAGCAAGTGGAATGTAAGACTCAGCATTTACTGAGATTCAGTAATGGTGTCAGATCAATGACCAGAACTCGTACTTGGAGGAAGTGAGTAATTTTAATAACTTTAATGGAACTATATGGGAGGTGCAGCTGACATTGTGAGTTTTTTCATTCCATGCTTTCAATTAAATAAATAAATAAAGAAACACAGACAAAAAGTAACAAAATAGCCATTCTGGAGAGAGGAGAAAAGATGAATCAGAGCGTTAGAAAGTCTTTATGGCTAAAATAAATTAGATGAGATATATCCAAAATAGAAGAATTTGTAAGCTCTAGATAGGAAGATAGACTTGGAACTGGTTTTATTGCATCATGATTGTCTGCATAATTTACCTGCAAAGATGTAATGGTATAATAGTTTCTTAACAAACAAACAAAAAGAAACAAAAAAAAAATATTTCTTTTGCATGTAAATTATAAGCCTGTTCTGAGTATGCCATACAAAGCGTGCTCTAATCAGTGCATTTTGTGTTCCAGAGGGTCTCATTTTAATAACTATGGAGTCTGAGCTTTCTGGATGATACAGTTCTTAACTGTACAATTTTTTTTGTTGTTGTTGTTGGGATGGTAATTGAATGTGTTTTTAAGTTTTTCAGTGTTGGTGTTAAGTTGGATTGTCACACAGTATTTAAAGAAAATATCTAACTTTGAGTATGCTCTGAACGTTTAATAACAACGTTAATTGTTATTGTGTGTAGTCTTGTGTTTATGCAAGTCTTCAGTATTAGAGCTTTCATTTCTACCATCTGAAAGTAATTCAGTCTTGATCCATCTTATTATGTTTATTTGAAGTTGTTGACAAAAATCAGATATTAAAATTTCCATTTCATGGGGTGGTGGTCCTTGAGCATTCCTGATACTAAGTACTGTATTTGCTTAGATACAATTAAAAAACTTTTTGTCTTGTAATTTAGTAAATTACTTCTCTGTAATTTGGGAATGAAGTATATATAGCATTATCCTACAAACTAGCCTGGAAAAGAACTTCCCTATACATTTGGAATACCCCATGTAAATAATCCTGTTACCTAGAGGCAGTTTCACTACTACGTTGCTGTAACGGCCACGAAGTTATTTAATAGGTGTGGGCTGTTTTTGCTTATTGGTGGTGATTGCTGTTCTTCCTGGCTTTTAATTCTGTCATTTTTTGGTAGTCACTTGTGTTCTTGGAAGTCCTAGTTCAAACCATCTGTAAGAGTTGTTTAATATAGGTGAATAATTCTCTGTAATCAGGCTTCAAGATTTTCAGAGTTGATGGCACAGTATTTTATTATCTGGGTTCCCATTAACTTGGAAAATACTGTTCCAAATACCTGAAAAACATTGTGTTAATAGAGAAGATAAGCAAAAATATAAGAAATCCTGTTTAGCAAAGGAAGAATGCAATGCAGCTGACACTGAAGCTGCTCTCTTTTCCATCTGACTGAGAATTTCAGCAGTGGCATTCAATATAAAAAGCAAGGTAGTAACTTAGCATTAGATGTTGACCATCTCTCTTGGGTTTCTTGTATCATGTTCTTGTTTTCTGCTTCACAGGATATAGACTAAACAAAGGATAGAATTTCTGGAAAGGCAGATCAGAAAATGCCTGGTCTTGGAAGTAAAATTGTACTAATCAGGAATATGTTTGCTTAGTAACTGAAAAAGGAGCTTTTTTGCCATATAGCAGTTGAGTGGGTAACTCCAGGGAAGTAATGTATGTTGACGAAAAACCAAGAATAACGTATGCTGTGCAAATAGTAATTATATCCTAACCAGAGTACATCTACATGTGCCATAATTATGAATTCTGCCTCAGAGCAGTTGTTGATGTTCTGTTTGGAAAGCTACTCAAAGTTTGTTATTTTAAATAGTTGGTATCAACTACAGTGAAGCAAGTTACAATAAACTGAAGTTACCTAAAATTTGTGGGGTCTATTCTCTCTCCAGCCCAGTAACAAAAGTTTTTAAGAGGTCCCTTCATGAGTGCATAAAAAATGATTACTGAAACTTGAGAAAAAAATTCTGGACCTTGAGAAACAATTTCCATTAAGCACAGCTTACAGTTAACTCTGGTTTTATAATTTATGGTGTGAGCCTTTTTCAAGACTTTTAAGGTATTTATCAACACCACTTAATGATAGACAACAGGCAGTTTGCACGTAATTTTAAGGAAAACCTGACAAAGCTTACTGGGTTTGTGCCTAATGGTAAGCAGGTATTTTGCTTGGTTAAAACTTGAAGGCATTTTATTCTAGGTCCCTTAGATCTTATGCACTAGTGAATTAATAAGCCTGACTTTCTTCCTGTCTCTTCACATGCAGGCAGAAGGAGAAGACAGCCTTAAAAAGATGCAGCTGATGGAGCTTGCAATTCTGAATGGCACCTACAGAGATGCCAACATCAAATCACGTAAGCATGTCATAAACTTCAAGGGTCAATGCCATAGTAATATTTTATAGGGTTTTGATTCCTAAAGCTACTTTTTGGCAAATGTGCAGTAGCAGCTGTGTTTGAGAGTAGAAGGCAGTGAAAACCCAACAAAACAGTAGGCAGCTGTTGCAAAAGATCTTCTGGAGATAAGTTCCATCAGTTTGGGTTTTTTGTTTAGTTCATCATTCTCCTTTTTCTTTCAACAGTATGTCTCAGTTGAAATATTTACAAATATATAGATAAAAAAATCAGCCCTTAAGACAGATTTTTCTATTTTACAGTATTTTTTCTTAAATGCATATAAAGGACATTAGACTCCTTTTCAATTCTATCTTTAGAGATGTAATTTGAAAATATTACAGATGTCCAGGATACTGTGGATACGTTTTTCTGTATTATATTCCTCCCTTTCATCTTGCTTGCATGTGTCCCCCCAACGTTACATTTTTCCAACAATTCATCAACTGATTTCACAGTGGAGTTCACAGGGATCAGTGATGTAATGAGCCATTTTTACAATTTCTTCCATTACATTTGTGTGAAAATGCTTTTGCAAATGCATGTATGCACAGGTTTACACTTGAAAATTAATTAAATACACCTACTAATGAGAGTGTATACCTATTATGTGTGATCCAAACTATTTTTTCTAGTTGAAAATCTAATTTCTCCTTCTGAAAATGTAGCTGCTGATACTGGTCCAAAGTAAATTTTGCTGTAGCTGTGATACAGATGTCAAATATAAGCACAGTTGAATAAGTCTTTTCACTGAGGGCCTACTGATATTTGCAAATTTGTTTCTCCACACAGTCATCATTTCAATGTTGAATATGTTTAAAGGTTGGAATGTAGTTAGGTCAATTTGAGACTGCTTACACCAGTGTAATTATTCAGATTTGAAAAGAGACGTAAGCAAGGGCTTTTACCACTGCAGTGGTAATGGTAAATCTTTCAGCCTTAGTGAACACTGCAATATTTAAGGCTAAATGAGTTTTAAATGTATTTTAGTCTCTAAATTATTGCAAATTTATGAGTAAAATGGTTTTGGATTAGTTGAAATGGATGCAAATTATTACACAGAAACCTTTGTATTAATTGGAACAATTTCTTTGATGTATTCCCACTGGTATATTTGTATCGGTGTAAGTGGGAAGATTATTTTTTTTTAACTAGAGATTTACACACTCATGTTCACTTTTTCTGATAATACAGTTTCACTGTTTGTGTTTTGATTTTACTGAAAACTTGAAGGTCTAGAAGCAATAATATTTTATTTCCATTTAAGAAAGAAATTGAAAATGTTGGAGGGTGTGTTTGTTTTGTTTAATTATGAATTCCGTCTGAGCACTTGTGATTTTTTAAATATTTTAATTTTTTAAACAAAAAAGTCTCAAATCTGAAAAATTACCACCACATTTCTCTTTTCAGACCACCTTTAAGTTAATGGAATCAATGTAGATTGACAGTAGTGCACAGAAGTCTATAAATTACAACCCTTTATGATTGGCTGTTAGCAGCTGACATGTTAGTGTTTAAGAAGTTCATCTTGTGTACCAACAGGCTTCATATAACACGGAATGAAATGTGCTAGCACAGTTTAAAAACCAAAACCAAAGAACCCAACACCTGTTTTCTTCTAATACAAAGCAAGTATTTTATTTTGGGAATTTGATATGGGAATCAATCTTTTTTTGAGTTTGTTTTTTTCATGCTAGAGTAGGAGAGGAGATGCATTGTGTTTCTAGGTCATCTTTAACTTCATTGATCCTGGAAACTGGAACTGTGTATTTGTTTAAATACACTTTTAAGACGTGTAAGAACTGTAGATTCATAGGGCAGCTCTGCATAACTGAGTATCTGTGGACTCTATAGTGGCACTAAATTTTGTACTCTGATTATGACAGTATTTTCCTTGTATCTCCTGCATGCATCTCAGTCTCATGCAGTCTTGATAGCATAAATGAAGAAATGTGGTCTAAATGGAGCTTTTGTGCTGTGTAACCTGTTTGAGAAATCTACCTCACTGTTTTACAATGGCTTTTTTATTTTGCATGTTCATACTTAATCACACTGGAAAATGGAAAGCTGTTTGCATTTGAATGGTGTGCTTTGGCACTGTGTGATCAGCGCATGTACTAATGATTTCCTTTTATTTTTCTTCTTTCCTACTTTTCCCCTTTTTTCCCATTCTTCCCACGTTTTGTACTGCTATCTCCATACTTTCCTCTGAATTTCTTTGCTTACTGTAGCAGCCCTTGCCTTTTCTCTTGCAGCAACAGCCCAGGCTCCAAGGATTATTACTGGGCCTGCGCCTGTTCTCCCACCAGCTGCCCTGCGTACTCCTACGCCAGCTGGCCCTACCATAATGCCTTTGATCAGACAAATACAAACCGCTGTCATGCCAAACGGAACTCCTCATCCCACCGCTGCAATAGTTCCACCCGGACCCGAAGCTGGTTTAATTTACACACCATATGAATACCCCTACACGTTGGCACCAGCTACATCAATCCTTGAGTATCCTATTGAACCTAGTGGTGTATTAGGTAAGACCTTTTTATGCAGATGACTGAAGAATAAATTGCTTATGCTTTTACAATATTTGCAAGGTAGAGGTTATGGGGCTCAAAGAAAAAAAAATGGAAGCAACAGTCTTATCCCAGGTATATCAAAACTACATAGGAAAACTGTTCACACAGTGTAGCTCTTAATGCAAAACATATTTAAAATGTTTAAGTGTGTTTAGTATGTTAATAAGACTACTGAAAAGAAAACATTTGTGTGATGCTGGATGGTGGATAGATAGGCAAGGAAAAAACCCCAAACCTAAGCAGAAGTTGACATCAGTTATATGTCATTTGGGCTCCTGTAAGTAGTCAGATTTGTTTGTGCTCTCTTTAACATAAATTAATGTCCAGTAATCTTTGGATGAGAAAACTTCCTATTTTGCTATTCCTGTTCAGTGGTAAAGCTGGAGGGGTCTTTTTTCAGTTTGTAACCAGAAAATAATTTCAGTGAATCAATATGAAGCAAAATAAAGGATGATACAATTAGCAATTTTATTGATGGCTTTTTTTATATACGTTGGGTTTAAATGTCCATCATTCCTAACATTTCAGGTGATTCACTTGCTGTATGAAGGCAAGAATGATAAAGCAGCCATCACAGTGCAGTTAACTGGTCAATATGAAACAAGGAGTTCCAACATTTTCTTTCTTCCCTACCCTCTACACAATCTAAATAATCTTTCTCTTCCATTTGTTCTGAATTGTGTATGACCGTGGCGCCGCATAATGTTGATTTTATAGGACTTTGCTCTTAGTTTGTTCAGTGGCAGTTACTGACTTAAACAAATTCTAAACATCTCTAATGAACACTAGACAGTAATGTTTGAAGTATTTTGTTGAAAGTATTGAAAAAATAATCGTTCATTTACGTGACAAATACTTGTTGAGTTACCTGTATGTGTGCATGCTCCCACGTTATATTTTGTACAGTAAAAAAGAAAATGTATTTCAGACTTCTGCCTTTCAGGATTAGCGAATCAATAATAAAAATCATAATATTTTAAAATATTAATAGGACAAAGTATAAATATAGTAGGACAAATGTATGCAGTAGGTCTGTCTTTAATCTGCTTATAGTCGTCAGCTACCCCATAGCCAAAATTCAGTGAGCATATGATAATGTCATCGTTTATTTATTTTTTACAAGCATGGAAATATCCTCCCGAGCTCCTCTACCCCCAGTCTGCAGGTCCACTTGGGATATGTCCTGGGATAAGGTCACAGTTACAGGGATCATAGCAGTAGTTGTCAGTTGCTGGTTAGTGGCAAAGTCCTCTCCTGAATTCAGCTAATAGCAAGTAAAGAAATACATTATTCCATAATAGTAATTGAATATGACTCAGGGAACTTTTTGATTTCTCACAAAATTTTCTATAAAGAATGGGGAAGATTACTCTGAAAATGGCATCTGAAACCATTGCATTCTTTTGGGGCTTAACTGTGAGAGCACAGATGTGTTGGCCAAAGCAGATCTTGCCAAATAATTGTATTTAAAATAGGAAAAGGCAGGGAGAGAGTGGGGGGAAGACCACACTCCTGCTTTAAGTAGCAGTAAATCAGTAGCTCTTCATGCATCTGCTCTATTATCTGAGCAATTATATAGAGTGAACTGAATTAAATTAATTTTTGAGTTTTATAATATGCTCATTCTCATTATATTTTGTCCATTTTTATGGTGGACCTTTAAAATGTCTTAACAAAATTATTTCTAAAATGGCAGAGAAATGAATCCCTATAGTATTCTGGGGATCTGGGTGTTGGGATCAAATTTTAGTTGATGACTAACTGTCAATTCCCTTCCTTTTATCTTCAGGTATGGCTTTCCCAACGAAAGGCTAAGAATTCAAGAACGGTCTTAACTGATCCTTCATCAGATCTGAATTTTAACAATGCTTAGTTTTCAGCAGCCTTGAAAAAAGCTTGGCCTAGCAGTCAGTGACTTACTTGCACTTTTTTGCACATAGATTTAAAATAAAATAGTGCTATTAATTTGGATTATCTCCTATTATTACAGAGTAGCTGTAATTTATGAGTGTATAGTAGTATACTGACTGCTAAGTGTTCTATATAGTGTTTGCTTTACTAATCACCTAATTCATTGCAGTTCATACTTATTGACTTAAAGTTTAAAATCACGATCTGTAGGCTTGAAGAATTCCTTTAAAACTTTTTTGTGGTAGAACTGGAAGTGATTTTAAGGTTAGCAAATAATTGTCAGTATTAAAAGATGGCATTATTTAAAATAGTCCTGCTGCAAGAAAGGCACTTCAGTGAATATGTGACTAGTAAAGCTTAAATGTGCTTGGGTCTAATAGATTTCATGAAATACTGTAATTTTGGGATTGTAAATGAATGGATTAAACAGGTTAAGGCCAGGATGTTTAAAATAAATGCAATATTAATCTGCACAGATAAACTTCTTTTTAAGATTAATATTTGAAACTACTGTGCCTTAACTTGTTGCTTTTCTTAAAATGAACTTTTGTAGTTAATGATCATTTAAATCCATTTTGATAAACCTGCTGTTAATGTTTTCTTTGAATGTTTTCTAACTTTGTCTTGGTAATTGCAATTTAACTAGGTGCGGTGGCTACTAAAGTTCGAAGGCACGATATGCGTGTCCATCCTTACCAAAGGATTGTGACCGCAGACCGAGGTTAGTTTAGTTCTGCAGTTCTTGTTTGTAAGAAGTGCTTTGAGTGTACTTTTTGTTGAGATTTGCAACACCACAGCTGGTTAACCAAATATCCGGTTTTCACCCACTCATTATTTTTCCCAAAAATATGAACAGTTCATATTTTAAAGGTTTGGGAATGCTCGTGGTTTTAAAAACATTTTGTAAACTCGGCTTTCCCAGCTCAATTAAATAAATAAGCTTTGTGATACATTTAATATAAATTATATAACTGCTTCCCTTTTTAAAACTATTTAAAGATCCATTTGTATCAGGAAACACTGTGAATTCAGTACTACAGTAATTAATTTGGCTGTGTTTCCCCCTTCTTCCCCCAATTTGCTCTTCTAATTGGTATGGAAATATCAGATGGGTGTTGCAAAATAAAATGAATGGATGGTTGTTTAATGAGAAAGAAGTAAAGGAATAAATGCCTCCTGTCTGTGTCTGGAGAAATCTGAAGATTTAGATTCCTTTTTTTCTAATAAACTTTTGAGCCACTGTACTGTATACTATGAGGAGGATGCATGTTCTCAGATACCTGACTGAATTCAGAAAGGTAAGGGCTGTGAAGATAATACTTCAAAAGTTGTTTGAGTTTGAATTACTGAGGGTGGTGGAAAGGAGCGTGTTTTGGTTTTTTTTTTTTTTGCCAAAATCTATTTCTTGGTATTTGTCTTTTGCTGCTAAAATGTGTAACCTGAAGGAGAAGCAACTTTTGAAGTCCTGTTGGTGAGATGACATCCAATATTTGGGCATCTCTCTTCAACCCTTGAATGGAAAGTAAATCTTCATTTTTCTCCTGTTCCTCAAGTGTAATGCCTTTGGACCCCTGAATGAAGTATTTGAGCTTACTGAGAAAAGTGATATTTTCGGTTTATTGACATTGATTAGGAAGCAGTGTGTGGAATGAATTCTTATCCCATCCTTGTTGCTGACTCACTGTGTGTTTCAGCAAGTCATTTAATCTGTGTATGTTTCCCCATCTGTGAAACAAGGATAATAATACTTCCCTACCTCACAGGGGTGTTGTGGGGGTTCTTGTTTTGTACAGGGCTTTGAGGATGCAAAGCATTACGTGCCAAGTATTATTATTCTGCTCTCATCAAAATCAGTCTTGTGCAGGCTTCCATGATACTGTAATATGCAAAAGCCAAATCCAGGTGACAGATCTGACATCTCCTAACATTGACTACACTTCACTTCTCGCCATCTTCCGTAAATTAACTACAAGAAACAATACAGATTTCAGGCAATACAGTAAGAAGGGCCCTAATGTATAGTTGCTATATTTGTGCATATGATCTTAGGCTTTACAGAAAGTATAAAGCTGAGAAGAAGACACTACTTAAGTTTTCTGGAAGACTGCTTCTTCTTTTTTATCACTGCACACTATTTACAGCCCATTGGCTTTTTGTCATTTCTTGAGAACTCTTCAATGGGAAACAAGGTATAATCATAGCCCATGTTTACCAAAAGAAAAAAGGGGGAGGGGGAATTAAATAGAAAAAAAGGTTAAAACCTGTCTCTGTCAAGAGTAATGGATAGTAGAGATTTGGCTGTCTTTGAAAGCTTGACCAGATGTGGCAAAAACCAGTTTTTGCTAATAGTCTTCTATGATCTGCAATAGTAGTTTCAGGTGACAAGTGAAACTACCTTTTTGTATAATTACATATTCGCCTGAGACAACTAAAGTATTCAGATAAAGCATGGAGGGAGGTGAGGGGGTTACCAATTTGTAGTTTAAGTTCATCATTGTAGTGTTTACTCAACATAGATCTTAAATATTTTGCAAAGGGCCTAGGTGTTTCACCTGGGTCACTTACAAGTAATTGAAAACAATTACTTGATATCAATTCACCTTTTAAAATACAGCCAATTTATGATGATACAGTGTTCATCTCTCAATATTGCAAGCTCACTGTCTTAAGTAGATAAATACACATGGCTTATCTTCTGTTGAGTAAGTCATGCATACCTCTCTTTTAGCATGGAAACCATGCTATTTCAGGAGAATGTTATTTTGAAGTCTTGTCTAAATAATCCCAGAGTGTATTAAGAAATTTACACAAAATTAATTTTGCAACTGTACTTCATTGTATTTTGAATTTGACATCGTAGATTTCACTGCACAGATTGAAGTTTCACGATGATTCTGAAGAAAACTTTGTTCAGCAATGAAACAGTTTCTTTTAATGTGCTAAAATTATGTTGTAGAATTAAATTACTGTCAGCATTTACCGTGTTCACCTATTTGGTAGTGCTGTCACCAGTATACTTCTGTAGCTGTAGCCATGAAAAACAATGTCAGCAAACCGAAATACTTTTTTTTTATTTATTTTTTTTTCTTCAATACAGAACATTTTTTTAATCAAGTTAAATATCACTAAATCTGTATTCACATTCATTGGGTCTAAAGTTGTTTTCGTTTTTGGGTTTTTAAATTCTAAATCCACTTTCAGATGACTTTGTAGTACTACTGCATTCACTTTTTAAGTGTTATTCTTTGCATAGGGTTGTTGTTTTTTCCAATAGATAAGCACTGCAATTAAATCAAGAATCCCCAAATGTGTAAACGTTTTGCTCTTACAACTAAGCATTTAGAATTGGTGAAGGGTTGAAAAATATAGCTCATTTTAACTCCCCAGTTTATAAATAATACAAAATCGAATTTGTTGCATATAACAGAGAGAGACTGACTTAATTGTAACAAACTGTAAATGGTGTTGCACAGTTGACAAACCTGTGTGTACTGTAGAAGGCCAGAGACTTGGCAGAGGATGTATCACAGGTGTACTGGTATTTTTAAAAGGTAGCTTGCTTTGATTATAAACTCCACAAGAAATATTAATGCTGAGAATTTTCTTGAATGTTTTATCCAAACCAGCCTTGACATAATTATATAAATCTTAATACCATTTAATCAAAATTGTAATCAGTCTCAAAATGCTTTAAGAATCTGTTTCTAGTATACCTGTAAAGTGGTGAGGTTGTGCCACATTAGATATTTATTTTTATTTGTGCTTATTTTTGAAAGAGCTGTTTTAATTTAAAAGAATCCCACTTAGCATGATTCTGAAAAAAATCAGGGAGCATGTGGTCTCATTTATGTTACAGTAGTAATTTTTCTGTAGTGTTATGAACTGTATCCTAAATGATAGGCCATTTTTATTATGTGAAAGTAAATTAGCCCACAAGAAGGATTGCTAAATCAATGCTATCTGTGAATATTACACCTACTGGACTTCATTTTATGTAATGGCACAAATCTGACTTTGCACTGAATACCTTTCTCACTTTCATCTCCTCTGCCTTAGTCAAAATGGCAACAGTACAAAAACTTTTATCAACCTCAGAATTTATTTTAGCTATAATTAAGCTGTTGAATGAGTCTTAAAAAAAATAAAAAAAAAATCATACTACTGTTAAGTGGACCAAGTTTGGTGAAGGAGAATGTGAGAGAATGATTAAAGAAGGAACTGCTCCAGATCATTTGGAATGATAACTTTCCACTTGAGAACTTTTTTATGTTTTACTGTAATTTGTTTGTGGTTTGGGGGTTTGTTCTATTTTTTTTTTGTTTGGTTTTTTTTTTTTTTTTAAGAGAAAATAGTATTTACAGGTGGCTTCTTTTAAAATATAAAAATATAAAGCAGGAATGTATATGAAATGTCAGATTCTATTGTATTTGCAGAGTATTAGCTTTGAAAATGAATAAAGAGAGCTGTTTGTAGTTTTAAAATGCCTTATTAGTACCAATTAGATATTTTCTCTATTTTTTGATGTACTTAGAGCTTTTAAGTATAGACTTTAAAATGGCAGGACTTTTACAGTGTTTACATGCAAGTGCATTTTATAAGTGTCCTATATGTGTAAAATAGTATTTTGAACAGGAAAATGCTGGCTAAAGTAGAAGGCTGAGCGTTTTCCTGGTTCCCACGGTGATGCCTACGTTGCTAGACTACAGCTTAGTATTGCTTTGTATCATGAGGCCAAGAAATTCCATGTTGTTTGTAAATAGAATAAATGAAAGGCAATAAAAAATTTATTGAACAAAACCCCTTTGTTTGGCCCATAGTTTGTTGATCCAAATTGTTTCTCTAAGTCCAGAATTCCTTAGATGACTCCATTCTTTTAACAACCAGTTATTAATAATCACATCCATCATTAATAGTTGCTTTAATGCTTGCACCTGGGGAGATACTAATGCTTAATAGCAGTCAGATACTGATGCTGTGCACTGACTGTTGTTCCAGAAATCTTCTACCCAGTTCCAAAACTGTTCATTGTTTTTTGTTTTCCAATTTCCTTCATCGACTGCTACTAACCATTAGTCGATAGTCGTATTTTATCTCTATTTCTCCTGTTAACCGGTTTTGTGGGAGCGGGCTTCTCCTTCACGTGTCCAAATCATGATGGAGGGCTGTCATGATTTTATTGCATTCTGTAGATGGTGTCAATCAGTATGTCAGAATTAAACATGCTTGGTTTTTATTAGTTGTGATTAGTTTTCATGTTGTCATTAAGCCGTCACTAGCTGGAACTAATCTCTTCTCTATCTTTTCTTTCTTTTTTGTTTTGTTTTTTTTTTTGTTTCTAACCACCCAGCCGCCACCGGCAACTAACCTATGACCTTCTGACCTCTGAACTCTTCACCCAATGATGACCTGACCATGCCTGCCTGCTGATCAGTTAACTGGTAAACGCCTTTGCTTGCCTGTCTTCAGTGCAGCGAGCTGGGGCACTTGTCCGTTCGTCTTACCATCTAACAAAACAGACAAAGAAATTGTTGTCCTCCAACTCCGCTTTTTGTTGTTCTCCTGTTTGGGTGAAAGTGGTTCTAGAACCTGCACTGAATAGTAGTAAAGCAATAAGGTCCAACTCATCCCTCCGCACTGATCATCCTCTAGTGTCCTGCCCCAAGCGAACGGTAAGGAGGCCTCGCACGAGATGGAGACAGATGTCCTTTAACTACCCGATGACAGAGGCAGTTACTGTGAGAGACTTCTAGGAATATTTTTCTTCTCAGAAAAAAAAAAAAAATTTAAAAAAAGAAAACTAAAATAAGGAAGTCAAAGCTCTCTCTGAATGTACTGTGTGCTGATGCATCATGCATGAACCTTTGGTCAGGGATGTCATTGGGGAAGGGATTCCAAAAAATATTCAAAATTTGATATGCTGTTTAGTCACTACCGGTGCCCTCAAAGGGCAGATGTTGCAACCTTTTTTTCTATTGCCTGCCAAATTGGACATTTTAAAGGAAAGTGTGCCATGAAATGCAGATGACGACGACGTTTTAGAGCTACGTTAATGCAGAGAACAAAACAGCAACACTGTTAAAGCAAAATCTGCGTTAAATTACTTTAACCATATTTTAATCTCCTCAGAAGATTACATGAGAACAAGGTACATGCATTATGTGTCACATTACTGGGCAAACTGTTCAAATATTTTTTTTAAAACCTCCCTGTATAGAAAAAATTTCATTAAGGATGTAAAAGCCATGCTTGCCTATTTGCTGTATACATGTAATGAAATTGTAGATAAAGTGTAGTGCATTGAAACAAAATGAACAAAAAAGTAGATACTTTTACTATACAAGGGTGCTGGTGCAGAAAAAAAATATATTTTTTGAAATGTAGCATTTTATACTTTCAAGTGTTATAAAAAAAGAAAAAAAGAACAAAGAAACCCTTTATTTCATTAAATGATTTTTTCTGGTGGTTGTCAAGAAACAAAAGACCAAAAGAGCCTTTTAGTCTTTCTTTTTTATTTTTTAAGTATTGGAATAAGTCTAAAGAAAAGGAAGTGCCTTATTTTCTTCATGGTCATTTAGTCAAATGTCTTGGATAATCAGCTTCTCCCTCAGACAAGTTACTGCATGCCACTCAGTCGCCCAGTATGTGAAAGAAGCTGTGAGGGAAGACAAATGATGAGTTGACCATATTAATTACCTGATTTTTGCCATAACTAGTGTGATGTGACTTTGCCAAAATCTCATTGCATAAAATATCTGTTAAGGTTTTGCCAAACCAGTCCATTGGTATTTCAACTACTCTACTTTTTAAATCATAGCAAATGCCATACTTGTGCAATGTAAACCAAAGGGTTCTGTGATACACTGTCTCATGCTAAATGAGACTATTAGTTGACAAAAGTTTTTAGAGCTGGAAGTATGTCATTTCTGTTCAGGGATGGAGACAAGTATTTTTGCTTTCGGTTGGAATAAATATGCATCAAATATAGTAGGCTTTGGCATCACCCAGAAAACTGATGTTCTGTGGGTAATGAAATCGAAAGTGCTTAGCTAGTTTTCAGTGATAGTCTTGAGTATGTCCCTGATTTTCACAAGCAGCTCCTGCAGTGACGAACAGCATGCAAGTTATTTATTTCAGCTCTTCCTTGATTATTGTTAGATTTGCCCACTGGCTTTTCCTCATAAGATAAGCAGGAGAAAGACATCAGCTAGTTGTTTGAAGTCCAGCTGTACTTTATTTTTAACCCTTATTTCCATGAGATTCATACAGCTGGGCAATTGCAAGAGCTGAAGCTGTTGAACGCACAGTATTTAATTCTGACAACATTAAGTATTACTTTGTGTGGGGCTCAGTACTGAACTTGGCAAATATCAGGTGATAACTTTATTCCCCTCTTGTCAACTTACTCTCCTCCTGCAAATCTTCACAGCTTCCAAATGAAAGGTCAATAGTAAGCTAAGAGGGCTTACATTTTTAAGCACCTGCATGGTGACCTCATCTTACATCTTGTCTCACCTGGAAATAATTATCAGTTTATTTACTATGCAATAGACATTCATCCTTCGTATTCAGCTAGCTTTTTGTTTATTGTGCCACTGGCTTTGTCTTCCTGTTACACATACAGTTGTGTTGATCTTATTTACAGTATATGCTGTGCCATTTTGATTTTCTTTTGGTTGGTTGGTTGAATAAACTTGCGACACTCAAAACATTTGAAGAGAGATTTGCTAAAACAATACCAGTATTTGATCCAGTTTCATCTCAACTATGATAAAACCTGGACATTTTAGATGTTTATCAAAGGTCTTTTACTGGGGCAGAGGGGAAGTGTACAAAATAGATGTGTGACACGTGAAAGTAATGTTTGCTCTGAACAAACTTCTGAAAATTTAGTTGACAAAATTTTGGATAAACTTAGAAAAAAAGCATGACTTTCGAAATCTCCGAATGCCTTGGTTCTCAGTATTATCATTCTTTAATTACTTTTTCTTTATTAAAATAAGTAGTTTTAAGACTTCTTTCTGACAGTATTATGTAATTTTTTTAGAGTGGGGTAGATGGGAGTGTCGCTTGTATGTAACCGTACAGATGACATGTATTTGTCTATTCTTTATTATCTTAGTAGTTTCATGCAATGTATGTACCATAACCAACCTATTGCCTATGAGAAACATGTAAGATAATGTATTTACAGCCATTGTTACAAGTTTATAATGTATTTTTCTATCTTGTTTTATATGTATGTTATATAACATTCAAAAGAATTTTTTTCCTGATTGAGAAAAAAGGATACAAAATGCAAAACCCACGATTTTGATAACTGAAAAATTGCCAATTGTTTTGCAGTACTTTATTATATTGGGAGTGTTGTCTTTTGGGCTTTTAGTTAGCTACTGGATGAATACATTAGACATATTTGGGTTTTAGTTGGGTTTTTACATAGCTTGCATTTAAATTCTTTGGTTCTTTGCTGTTTCTATTAACCCATAGCATTATTTTAATAAATGTTATAATACCAACCTACTAACTCTGGACTATGTCTGTTTATTAACCATTACATGTTTAATTAAAATAAACAGATAAAGACAGAAGAATGTAAAGTCTTGAGTTACTGGACTAACCCTGAAGAACGTGACCACAGATAACACAACGTGACTTGTTTTTATGTTGTTTGTCGGCTGACATTCTGCACACTACTATTAAGTTGGCTTTGGTCATTCTGACCTTTTACCTTGGGGAATAGGTGCCAGTAGAAATGGGAACAAAGTAGCATTTTTTGAAGCATTCTTCTTGTAGAGTCTTGCCACTTGCCTTTCAGTATCTGCATTACTAATTCCACACTTTCTTTTTCTCTCTCTAAAATAATTACTGTCAGCTCACAGCAAAAGAGCAAAGATGCCTGTATATTGGTAAATCGTGATGGTGTACAGAAACCAGTTTGATTCTTTGTTGAACCATTCAGAGGTTGCAGTTAATCTGGTAGTAATTTGTGATTTGTCGGTTTTGGCACCTGCTTCACTGTTGCATCATGCAACATTTCTAAGCACAAAATACTTCTAGATAGAATTACCATACAGTGAAATCTGGAGGTTTTCATTGCCACAAGTGCCTTGTTTACTTCCTGCCACACAGTTTTGAACTTTTGTTTGTACTTCTGCTATAGTCTATCAGTATGGCGTAGCTCAGGGGAGTACAATTTCTGTAAGCCAAAGGTCAAACCAGATTATTTGCTAATGACTGCAGAAAGTACAAAAATACACTTTTCACTGTATTACTAAGCAACAGCCGTTTCAGATTCCAGGGCTGTCTTTGTGTCATCTTTATCCCTGTGGATGACTGTAGCAACATGAATGCAGGGAATTGAAATGGAGAAAATGCTGTTTTGAATGTACACCTATGCAAATATTTTTACAAGAAACATTTCTCTCCTAAAGCTTCTGCTGCCTCAGGCTCCTTTACATATTCCCAGGTTTTTCTCCCAGATTTGTAATCTTGACAGTGATTGCAGCTAATGTCAAGGGAGATTCTTGATGTAGATAACTCTTCAGATATCAACAGGTTTTGTGAAAGCCTCGTTTTCTTCTGTAGATAGTGAAGAATTCAGATGAGTCTTTGCATCTGTTCAAATGGCTCCTTTAACTTATGTTTGAAATTACGTATCTTGAAATCCATGTGATCTGAAACTTTAATTTTATAAAGTTCTCACAGTATTAGTAGGAATTAAAATAGAATGCATGTATATAGAGAAAAACAGTCTAGCTCTGATGAAGATGTTTTCTAATGGCATGTAGTTTTACTTGTACAGGAATCTTTCTTAATTTAACAGATCATGAATGCATTGCTATCCTAAAAGTCAGCCACAAGGAGAGGATAAATGTAGACATCTAGTACAAATAACATCAGGACCTTTTGGTTGTGTACTGGCACAAGTAAAAATTTATGTTCCTAAAGAATTTTATCAGAGGCACACGGTAAAGTGCTCTCTCCAGTTCAGGTGAAAATATTCAGATGGCACAAAAGGTTAATACTTTATGTTAAAGAATACTTCTGTTCCCAGAACTACTATGTTTCTGTAATATTTTTATTGTTTTGTATTTTTATTAGATTTGAAATACTGTCATACTTTTTCCACAGTGCATTTTCATCTCATTCTTCATTGTATGCAGTAGTGAAGGTTGCTGTAAGTTTTGAAGTACTGATAAGCTGAAGTACAGCAAAAAAGGAAAATTTTAAAGTAAAAATTTTATATTAACTATTATTGTGCACCAGATGTATTTCTCAGTTTACGTAAGTGCCTGTCTGAAAATTTAACTATCTTATACTTTGTCTGCTTACAGTAAAGAAACGAGTTATTTTTAGAGCTGAATTTAAGGATGACTTCAGTATTGCTACATCCCTGAAGCCAGGTTGTCCTATATTATTCTGGGGATAAATTGTCCTGACATTTGAAAGATCATACATTCAAGTCAATTGGAGAATTGCTGTTTGATCCAGTGAAGTGAGATTTATCTTAAGGTAAATCTCCTATTTTTTTCAGTAGGTCAGAATACAAACAAAAACATCACAGAGCCTTTCCAAGTAAAATCTGAGCAATGTTATTCACATCTTTCAACTGACTGTTGTAGCAAAGTACAACAAATTTCGTTTCACCAAGAGTTTGTTGGGTGGGGTTTTGTGCTATCAATCCAGAATATATTTTATAAAGAGTCTTCAGGGTCATCTTAAGAATGTTTTTAATGTATACTGACAACATTGATACTTTATTTGAACATACCTTTAATCCCAAATCCATACGGAACAAGTGGCTTATTCCTAGATTGTGCTCTTTGAGGGGGACCACTAAAAAGCTTTCTGCCCTGAAAATGCAGAGGAACATGGAAGTGTGTTGCCATCCATTAAGAAATCACTTTAATTTGGGGGAAACATACTTAAAAGTATACAAAACCTGATTTTTTGTCTTGGTAAAAATAGCAGCCGTCATAAACGGCACATTGTACAGAATGGAATCTGAGTAACACATTCCTAGGTCTGAAAGTACATAATTGTTTTTGGAATATCTATTAAGTTTTTAATAAATTTGATATATTTTTCTAAAGCACTATTAATGGAATAGCGTCCAAATAACACATGAACCTTAGCGTTAACACATGGTAATCAATGTTGAATCAAACTGGTTAACGAAAGTACAGTGCTCTTCCTTCTATGTGCCTGCGCACTAATTGCAGGTGGTATGGTTCTGTGTAAGCGATGGGTGTTGGGCACAGCAGGTCGCGGTGCTAATTTCGTGGTGCCAGCAGTTCAGATATCCGTCTTTTGACAGCAGACTAACTGGGAGGAATCTGATTCCCAAGGCAAAGATTGACTGAGATGTTTGAAGAATTAACTGAGAAAACAGCAACATCAAACAACACATATACATATATGCTTTGACTTGTATTACGGCAGTTTGTGTGAAACATTTAAGGCTTTGTTTGTGCAAAATAATGTATTCTGAAGGGGGAAAACAAACATGGACATTGCCAAAACGCATGTAAATAAAACACCATTTATGACTGTACATTATGTGCAATAAAGTAACTGGAAAAAGTGCATGTACTTTATCCTCAAAAGCAAACTGACAGCTCTCAAAGCTGTAGCTATAGTTCTGTTTTCTAAAAAGTTAAATTTTATTCTGTATCTAAACAGCAGAATAAAGAATGTACGTTTTTCACACTTCAATTTTCATTTATGCTTATAGCAGTGTTGCAGAGGATGTTAATTGTTGAAGGGGCTTAAATTTTCATGGTCATCTGATTACCAAGGTATTTTTTGCTTAACAGTTTCTTACTGCATATGCTGTTCCTGTCTGTAACTGTAAATAAGGCAAGTATGCATTACATACCAGAAACATGCAGATCGCATTTTGAGTGTAGATTTGTGGATGCACTGATTCTGTCAATTTCTGAAAGACAGCCAAGTGATTTTTACACTACTGTATTTCTGTAATCAATGTGACAACTGTATAGAGCAAATAAGAAAGAGGAGTACTACTTTGCAGTAAAGCTAGCATACTTACTGGGTGGGGAGTTCTTGTTACTATAGAAAATTGTAACAAATCTGACACCCCATCTAGTATGAATCAAGTGAGAAACACTGGAGAAGAAATAGATTATGGTGTTTTAACAATTAATATTTATGTCATGATAGTTCAACATGCTTTCTTTACCAGGGTATTCTTTACTACAAAGTCTTTCTGCTTAACACTTGTTCAAATGAAAAATGGTTTCTTTCAGGTGTAAGTATACAGTGGATAAGATGAAATGTGGTATCTTCAGGAGTCTGGTAAAATAGGGGAGAGGGAGCTAAATACCAACATTTAGGCACACATCCTCTCCTGTGCTCCTCCAGGAAGGAAATAAAATTTGCATTCTTAGCATTACAAAATCGCTTCCATGATGAATCTCAAACCAAGTGGCGGCATATAGTTATATCTGAGCTAGCTTTAATCTCGGTAGTTCACAGACTGTAGAGATGCTCTTTAGCATGTGCCACTCCAGGAGGTAAAGCCGCCCTTGACATTGTTGTGGTTACTTTGGATGGCAATACAAGCATGCCTGTGCACTGCAGTCCTGGCTTGAAGTGTGAGCACAGCCGTGTCACTTTCTGTGCTGTCTGGCTGTGCAAACCCATCTTTGTCCCTGGAAAACCAAATTGTAATTCCTTATCTCTTGCACTAAGTAATACCTGTTTATGATCCTGTTCATGCTAGGAATTGCATTTGTTGGTCTACAAAATAAAGCTAGAAGTGGAATCTAATGATTGGAAAGTTTGTGTTGATAGTCTTTGCTACTATTCTACCAACGCTTTCTGTGTAAGTGGAGGATGGCCGAACATTATGAGATGTTTCCTGAATGGTTTTACTACAGTTACTGTAGTTCCCTTGAAGAAATACAAACTTAACCCTTATCTGTGTCAAAATAATGAGAAGCATTCGTACCAAAGAGTGCAAAACTCAGTACCTGAAATTACTGTCTTCGGCGTTCAGGTCTACCAACATAAGTAGAAAGAGGCATTATCCAGTTGTTTTTCTCAGTGTCTCTATTGAGTTTTCAAACAGTTAAAAATGGACAACAGCTCCTGTAGAGTTGAACTCTTCTAAAAATTATCAATCCCAGGTAACCAGTAACTCCCCAAACTAGGCATTTTAAAGTCTTTGTTACAAAACAGCATAGCATATATTTGCCTTTTTTAATTTCCATCACTGCATTTTCAGTGTTTTCATCTTCAGCAACAAACAAAATGGACTACTTTGAATAGTAAACTGAATAAACTCACTAGTGAGGTTCAAGAAAAAAACACCAAATAATGGCACACCTCTCAACATGGCATCATTTCAGCAGCTCATCTCTTAAATGAAGGTGCTTTCTCTCGATCTTGGATACTTGTAAATTGCTTATGAAGACAAGAGGCTTAGTAGAGAAGTTACTTCTGTTAGTGGGAGCCTTTCAGAATGAATTCTGTGGATTTACAGTTCCCTAAGGGTGGCCTTTCTGAAACAGGTAGTACTTCCACTGCCTGAAGCTGGGAAGACCCCAGGTCTTCTTGCTGTATTACTTCTTGTCAGTCATTCAGCAAGCAATTGTCCCAGTGTTACTTCTGGCGTGCTTTCATAGTCTGAAATAACAAAAATGAAACCCATCTTTTATATCCAGATCTTTTTAATATCATGAAAAATGTATCAATCTTGAGCTTGCAGGGCAGTGTTTTACAGAGATTTTTAAATTAAAATTACTACAGTAAAAAGGCAGGTTGACTGAACAAGAGTATTATGGGAAACGTTAATGTATGATAAAGATACTAGGATCGCTGTTTTGGAGTCTCGCTGTGTTACTTGCATTAGAAATGCACAGGGTGATAATAGTGTAATATTCATTAGTTGCTTCAGCTGTGGCTTCCATGCAGGGTGGTTTTCATGGGACCTTGTACAGTTTGGAGGAAGTAAAATGGCAAGATACTGCAAAGCACTCCTGTATATATGCTTACGTGGAGCACAACATTTTTTGAAGGGAGGTTTTTAGGTCTTGGCTTCAGATTTTAGGTAGTACATGGTAAAACAGTGATGCAGGAAGCATAGTTTGTTATTCTACCTGCTAATCACCAAAAGTTTAAACATCTGTTACCAATTCTGATTCTTGGATGTTAATTGCATGGCAAAATCCATGCCTTATTTTTAAGATGGGTGCAATCTGGAGATCCTCACACGAGTACTACTCAAGTACGTCTCTGGATCATTCATAGAGGGTGGATCCAGCACTGCAAAGCAGGCCACAGGGCCACCACTTGCATGCTCTTGTGTGACTTTTCCCTTATCACCTTAGTGAAGAGAAAATTTTGATATTTTTTTTTCCCCTGGAAGGCAATGAATGAAGCAGATCTTCAGCTTTGTTTCTGAGAGAAAGTAGGAAATGTTTACCTATCCACACTGAAAGAAGATAAGGAATAACAATAATGTCAGAGCTTTGAATCCTGGCCTGGACAGGTGAATAAAATTACTTTGGACTTTATATGAGCCAGGAGGAAGACAAACTGAAACAAGAGCAGCGCTGACAAGAAGCCTGTGCTATGCTGACAAGTTGTTCATAAGAGTCTGTAGGCTGGAATTTTAAGTGAAGAAAAATGCTCTCTGTCCTTGAAGAGCTGGTTTGCCCTACCTCTCTGTTATCTTAAACAAACTTGTTAATTTCTCTGTTGGAAATATTTTGCTTCTTTGGCCAAATTTGAATTTCATGTTCTTTTTTTCTAAGGTTCTGCCCTGCTGCCTTCTGCACTGTCTTAAATTTCATAGGCTTTAGGAGGTGGCACAGTTCATTCTTGGTATAGAAAGACTACAAGCAAGACTTCAGGTCTAAATCCAGGATGTCGAAGTGTGACATTATTTGGAAAGCCTGTTTTAAATATACATGTCTCCATTCAAGCAGATGGAAGAGGAATATCTCCATGGTGAAGGGTACAAATGTAACACTTGGAACACCTGGGTTTGAGATGTTCCTTTTATTGCTTCTGATTTGTGCAATTTTGACAGCACCCTTGTAGCTAAATTCACAAAGAAAACACTCACCTGAAATGGGAATTAGGCCTTACTCAGGTGTCAAAATACAGAGTATGATTACATAGGTTTTCATCAAAAATGTCTTTGTTATTTCATAGGGAAAACACCATCTCCTTATCTTCTGTCTGGTTTTAGCAACCGCATCGACAAAAAAGAAAGTCCTCAGTACCCAGAAACAACATACCTGGCTTGAGTGCACGGGGAAAAGTACTGTCAGTAAATCCCTGTCTTTCAACCACACCTATAGTTAGCTCAGCAGCTCAGCTACTTGGGTATGTGTCTCATTTTCCTGTGCACAATGTGTGTGGTCCTAACTTAGCCTTTTGCATTCCCCAGTTACCCATAAGAAGTTCAGTACCATTTCACTCAAGTACTTTCATTGCTCTAGTTCTGAATCTTAGTACCTCAGTTCCCCATCAGTGAAATGAGGTTAACAGGAATACCCCAGCAGAGCATCAGCTGTGGATGATGGCATTCAAGACTCTGGAGTGCCCAGATAATACAATGCTGAGTGCTCTCTAGTATCATCACAGTGTACAAGTGTCTTACAATCTGGAATGTACTTAAAAATAAAGCATGTAAGCAAAATACCTTGACTTCTTAGTCAAACCCATGATAAAAAAGGATTACAGAATCTTGTAGGCTGGCTGAGCCCTAGTCTCAGACCAGATTACCTCGGTGGGTACCAGTAGTACCAGAGTTGGATGTCTCTTGCTTTGGCTTGATTTGTGTTCATAACTGTCTCCATCCTGCAGGCTCACTGCGGATGGACTGAGCTGCATCCCAGTTTTTCACAGTCGACATGTCCAAGGAGAAGGGAAGGGACAGAGATGCAGCTGCAGGGAACAGCTGATGCTTTGTGTCTTTGCCAGTGGAATGTAGAAGCAGGGAATCCTGATTACGCTTGGGATCCAGGGCAGGCAAAATGGGATTGTATTGCAAATCCGTTTGGTAGAAGTCAGAATTTCCCAGTACAACATGGGAGACAGGCATGGTGATAGTACTAGAGTATGTTAGCACACCACTTTTTACTTGTTGGATTGTTAGTATCGTCAGGGTTCGTAATACCAACCTTGTTTAAATTTTCTGCTGCCTTTTGGGAAAATGCCTACTCCAAGATCTCTTTGGCATTCACAGAGCCTACTGGAGAGTCTAGCACACAGATACTCTCTCTGATTTTTGTGTGGTGAGGTTGAACAACTTTGATATTTTGACAATAGCAATCCTGATACCATTACAATACAGTGATGGTTTAACACACTGTGCCCTTTACAAATGTAGATCTTTTCTAATACACAGTAAATTCAAGGGGCTGGAAAAGATGCAGTGAGGTGGCATTTAGCATTACTCTTAAACAAAGGTGCATGAATGTTACTGGATGTAGGAGAGGATACTTGTGACATACACCATCTCAATTTGAGAGTTGAACTTAAAATTCTGGTGGCCTTTTTTTAATTCACATCCAGGTGGGTATTACCTTTTGTTTTGTTAATATGGTTGGTTCTTCCTCAGTGCAAAAGTTAGCATACAAACACCAGATCTCCTCTGCAATTATGTGAGGTTCTGATTGTTTTAACTCTCAGGCTGCCATATGATGTTTGAAACTGAGATGCCTTAAAATACCTTTGATGCAAGATCAACAGTGTTTGCAGTCTCAGGCTTGTAGCTGTGTGTGGTTACATTTGGGATGCCAGTTTTGCAATGATCTTTCTACTTGCTTCTGAAGGAAAGGGATAAATGCTGTTTGTGAGACAGAGCTTTGGGTTTCTCAACCAAGAGCCAGCGTTAGCAGGTAGGTATAAACCAGAATCATACCACCAGTCCCATAAAAGCCCAGTATTAGCTGGTTTATCCTTGGTCACACTCCACTGCAAGTTAGCTGGCAAACAAACACTTTTGCCCAGCCTCAGTATAGTGGGAGGTGGAGAAGTGGGAATTTAGCTTTTCAGTTCAGACGCTTCAAAGATTTTATCTTGGTGCAGTAAACAACTGCATTTTCTTAGTTGTCATGTACATCACGGTGGTAATAATAAATTACATTAATGAAGCAGGGCTCTCAGCTGCTCTGGGTTTGTCTTCAGACTCCCCTGTGTGAGGAAACCTTGAAATAAATGATTTCCATTCTGATAAGTGCCTGTTTTAAAACAGAAGTGAAACCAATGAATGAAATAGTCAAACCTCTGGCTCTTTTTAGGAGGGAGGGAAGCAGTAAATAATGTTGCCTTAGAGCAATTTCTCCTTTGTCATCCCTTTTCCCTTTGCAGTTTGCTGTCACTAATCACTGTGAGCCAGACTGTGTATGTTGAAGAATTCTTCAGACGGAGTCAGTCAGGCTGCTCGTGTGAGTAATTTGTGATGCACACAGACAGGGCCATCAGGCCCTGTGCTATTAGACTCATTTCAGCTATAAATTCTCCAAGCAAGGACTTGTATATCTTGTCAGTAAAATACTGGGTGCAATTCCAGTGCCGTCTGGTTTTTATTTCTTTCTACAACTCCTCATTTTCCCTCTCCTTTTTCTTCATTCAGACACAGAGCACTAAGTCTGAAAGTAGACGATGCTCTGACAAGCAATGCCAACATGCCTTGTTCCTCCGAGGAACTCCTTGGGACAATTTAGCAATGTTTCTCTGGCTCTCAACGTTCCTTACAAGTCAGGAGCCACATTGCTGACAGGTTGGGAAATGGAGGGCTGGGTTGCAAAGGCAGGGAAAAAGTTGCATCAGTGCCTCGTGGCAGCAGGAGAGTCTGGTTCTGCCAGTGTGTCAGCTGAGCCACTTGCTCCTCTTGCTTATTCCAGCCACATACAGGCGTGTGCAGGCAGGGGAAATTCCCAGCTTTGATTCCGTTTGAGGAAAGGACCTGCTTGTGCTGCCACAGTGAACTCTGTTCACTCAGAATAAAACCTCATGAAGCACAATTGCCAAAATCCTGGAAAGAAATACTTCTGCTTAATCCTTGACCCTTTTTGCTCCTTTTATTGGGAGGAAAGGAGTCATTTAGGAGATGTTTTTCCCCAAAAATTTAATTACCAGCTTTGATGTGTCTATAATGGGTATAATAATGGAGAATACAGGGTCTTCTGCCTATAAACTTGTGTACAAACAGCACTTTCATTTCACTGGTTGGAATAATGGCTAAAGAGATGTACCAACAATGCAGCAGCTCTTTTCCTTTGTACTGGACCAAATAGGCCTGCAGGAAGAAAAATACTACTTATGCTTTGCTTTTAGGCTGAGACTCAGTCTGTGCAGAGGTCTGGCCCAGGGCAGAGGCCCCACTTAAATCCTGCTAAGCCCTCAAACAGTTCTTCCAGTTTCCCCTATGACAGGTACAAGGATCCGGAGAGTTTCGCATTCTGCTCATGGTTAAAGGCATGTAAATAACACCTTTATGACTCAGGTATGTCTTAAAATATGCAACCTGATGGCAGACAATTCCACTTTATTGTGCAGATACTTGTTCTGAACCACATGTCTGGTAAGTCATGAAATATTAATGGACATGTAAATCTCTTCTTCTGTATCACAAGCTTTTCTGTGTTCCTGACCCCTGACTTCCTTTAATCATCTCCTGGGTGTGTGGTCTGTTACTATTCTGAGATATCTTGTGAACAGGGGCAAAGTAATTACTTGATCCCTGCCTGCTGCAAGAATCTTTTTGAAAGGAAAATGGATAACTTCAGAGACGTTTCCTCCTTGCATTAAAATCAGCCCCAAACTGCTCGCTTCACGTGCATTCTCTTTTGGTGGCCTGAATGCAGAACTACAGTGTTTGGTGTTATTTTCATGGCTGTAAAAACAGGATTCATGGATCTCCTAAGTCATCACCTGCTGCTCCATAGATTAAATGCGATTTCTGGTCAGACATTTTCTCCCCTCCTCTCCCTCTCCTACGGATTTTGCTTTAAGGCATCCTTATAAATAAGCTTCAACTCCAACCACCAGACATGTTATTGTGATTTGTTACAGGAAGGCCAAAGATCTTTCAACCAGCAGCTGTAGTGTTTGTTAGTTACAGCATTATCTTAGCTTTGCTCCTAATAACTAGAGGCTGAATTAAAGCCTGAAACATGACATTTTTTAAGAACCGGAGCATGTATTTTTGATAGAATCTCCTTTCTGTTCTATGCCTATTCTCTAACGTCCCAAATACTAAAAAGAATGATGTTACTATTGGGGGGGAATACGGAAATGCTTCCTAGATCCCTGCCAAACATAGGAGAGCTCAGTGGTTTGGTGCCATGAGGGTCTGACAACCAAAGGAGAAGCAGCTGTACAAGCAATATGGCTAGGGAGAGAGAACTAATCATGGAAGAGCATTTTCCATACAGGAGCTATTTAGTAAAGCAGCATGGTGAAAGTATAGACGTGAGTAGGTATTTTTGCAAGAGCTTGTAGTGACTGCCAAGAGCATAGTGTAACACAAGGGCAATAATGACCACACAGTTTAATACAAGGTTATTAAATGCTGGCCCACAAGTGGTTTCTGATTTCTGAAACAATTTTGCCCGAGTGCAGGAGTCAGCAATGCAGCACCAAACCCAATGCTTTTAAAATGGTAGTTTCACGTAGATAAGCAGGTGGGGGAGACTAGCTGAGATCAAATCATTCATTATCAGAGCAGAGAAAAAGGAACAGGGGTACCTCAGATGTTTGTCATATCCCACTTTGTAATACCTGGATGAAGCAGAAGAACTTTCTGGGGCTCTGCCGTTCACGTGTCATTTCTGAGGATCAGGTGCCTGCCTGGGAGAAATCCACACCATGAGTTTTAAAGGAACAAACATATCTATCTACCTCACCCTTGATGCCGGTCAGCAGTTAGGTACCTACATGTCCTTAAGGGCAAAGGAGTCTGCCATCTGCCACTTTTCAGAGTGGGCGTCGTTTCTGTTTTTCTAGCCCTTGCCTTTTGCCTCTGCTTTCCAGCTGTCCAGACTTGCTCTTCATTATTTGTCTTTCTTTCACACTTTTCTGAGATCTTTTTTTCTCCTGAAATGACCTCATTGACTTCTGGGTCCTTTGAGAAAGGCAGACCAGCAGCTTGGCTCACACAATTGGCAGTTGTGAAGCAATGTTATTCAGTGGCTTAAAACCTTACAGCCTCCAACCCTGGGACCACCAGTGACTTGGCTGTGCTCTGTGCAGGGAGTGGGAGCCCCTCACGCTGTGGTCTTGGGAAACCAATGTGCCACCAGCTGGTTAATGCTGTGGGAGCTACAGAGAAAGCAGAGTGGAGAAGCCAGAGCATCCCTCCCGGCCTTTCTGTGTCACTACAGTGTTTCAGCACAGGATGACTTACATTGCTTGCAATTGCTAGTTCTGTTTTTGGAAAGAGGTGATCCTGATCAGCTGAAGGGAGCAGTGAGTAATCTTCGTCTAACTAAGCTGTGAGTCACTCTAATGAGCAATACCAAAAGTGCTCATCTGCCCATCTCATGGTTCTTTGCTGGAGACTCCAAGTCAACCTGCAGCCTCGGTGTGCCTCAGGGCTGCCTTTTGGGCAGAGGGGACCCTGGAACAGTGGTTTTAATGCAAATCTTACTAATGGAAGGAATGCTTTTGTAGTACCCATGCATGATCCAGCACTCAGTATAAGTAATTAGGAAGCTTTTCATGGTTTTTCTATATTGGGCATTTCCCTCTAAAGCTGCAGAAGGGTTTTATTCGAATAACCCTTTTGTATCCCTCACCACCAGGACTTCAGCTGCAGATAACTCCTGTCTTGCCCACAGAAACCTGTCCAGCTGGAGCTGACTGGGCTGATGAGCAGCAACTTGGCAGAGAAGCACGTGGGATCGTCTCTGGACAAGTGGCACTGTGTTCCTGGGGACAGCACAAAGCATGCCAGCCCCCTCTGTCTTCCCTGCTCTCCACCCTGCCCACACTGTAGAGCAGGACAGCACCCGTCTCACTATTTCAAAGGCTACTCTGCTCTGCCACCTTCATTCCCCTGAGTGAATGGATGTCCTCAATGTCTTCACTTGGTTTTAAGCTCCACCTGGGGTACCAAAATGCTGGAGATTATGAAAGCCATTTGCCTCTGGTTTGAATGCAACGCATGGTCTGGCTTGGCTGCATGCAGGAAACCGTGCCACTGAATGTTTTCAGCAGCTTCACAGTGCTATTTAAAGTTAAAGCACTTTCATCTGGAAAAGGCAAGGATGAAGGTGAAGGCTAATAATGGAAGTTTATAAATGCAGCTGACATTCTAGCGCTCCATGTCTTTCATGCCATCTTTCATTTACTCTCTTCTGGTGCTCAGTCCTTCTATTTTAATGCTGTTGGTTTTGCCCCTGTGAACATAGTGCTTCAGAGTAACTGGGGTAGCTGAGTGTGATCAACTTACATGCTTACGGGTATAATGTGGGCTGTTATTTTAACCCTGCAAGGGAAATGATCTATGAAACCTCTGTGGTGAGCTGTGCTAAGGGACAGACTTTTGTAATGTCTGGATTGTACTGAAAACAGTTTCAGGTGTTAAGAACTTCAAGTTCTTACAGCTCACAGGTATTAAATACCACCCCAACCCACCCCACCCCCCTTATAGTTAAGAGCTTTTTAATAGAGACCCATCCACATAACACTGCTATATGGGTGGGTGTTGCTGGCACCAGCAGTGGGGTGCCTGACTCTAGTCCTGGTCTGGGCTTCTCAGCTCAGCTCCCTCCTTCATGAGCTGAAAGACATGGGCAGCTGTAAGGGCAGTTCTCCCTAGATTAGAAGAAAAGTCTAACACAAATAGGGGGAATTGTTCTCCGACTCTGTGTCCTGCCCAGGCTCCCCATGCATTTGGCTTGGCTGGACATCGGCTCTTCAGACAGCAAAACCAATGTGAGGTGAATGAGACTTGTACTGAACCTTTCTTGAACCCCATAGCTAGTGAGGTAGACAGCGAGATCCTAGTCCTGTCCACAGCCCTGAAATGAGATTATCCCTCCTGTCTATGACACTTCTCTATACCTCCTGGCTCTGCTTTGCAGAGTGAAAGTCCATCTGGGAGGTATACAACAACGTGCACAAAGATAGCTGGTGCCCGCTGAATCCATATTTGCAAATACATGTATTTGTGAAGCTGACCTTCCCCAAAGCAGCTCATTCATTGCCCTTCAGGTCCCTAGGGATTTTGTACCTCACAAGAACAAGGAAAACTCCTCTGCCCCAAAATTCTCATCTAAAGCTCTTGCTCAGAGGTAGCAAGAGGCAAAACCGTACAAGTTTTGCAGCTGAACTCATGTTAAGAGGAATTATTTCAGCAGTCTGTACATTCCTTCTACTTACAATTTATTATTAACAGTCTGAGGGGGAGAAAAATTACTCATTAAACAATCAGCAAAGCATTCATAAGACATTATTGATATCAAGTCTCAGGAAAACACAAGGCTTCACGTATATATTTTATCTACCCAGTTAAGTCATTTTACATAAGAAAGTGAAACTTAATCCAGCTGCCCTGTCTCTGTAGCTGCTGCTCAAGGGGAAATGATTTCAGATCTGAGTAAAAGGTTCAACACCAGCTCCCTCTTATCAGAGGGAAAGGAGCAGTTTCATCTCATAGTTTCTGCAGTCTGCCTCATGCTTCTCTATTCGCTGGTGGCCAGATACCAGAGCAGACCCATTAAAGGAGTCCCCTTCCAGGGGCTGGAAAGCAAAATGCCTCGCTGTGAGGCCCTTCTCCTTAGGAGAAAGTTTGAAAAAGTGGAATTTCTCCCTTAGCCCAAATCTGTATTCTTGCTCTAATCAGCAATGAGGCAGTAAGGCACTGCTCAGTCCTTGTTTTGCCCCTTGGAAAGGGCCCTCTTTCTCTCCAGTACATCTGGTATACTCGCCTCCCGGCCACACTACTACATGGTGGGATGATGTAATTTTGTTGAGAAACTGAAGCTCACCAGCTCCCTCAATTCTCACACCCATACTTTGCTCTCTGAACCTCTACAGTTTGCTTGTGCTGTGCAGTGATGATCCTGTATAGGAAATGGCTTTAAAAACATCACAAAGATATTTCTAGGAGTAGTGGAGTCTTCAAAGGAAAATTCTCGGGAAGTTGGAAATACGGTGGGAGGGAAAATATAATCTTTTTCTCATTTCAGATGAACTTCTGCCTTCCTTGAAATTCCTGTGAATTTCAAAGCCTTTGATAGTCATGAAACATCAGAGGAGCCTTTATGCTAAGCAAAACCTGTGTGAAAGCAGTGCTGCTTCTGATCCCACCAGGAGCTGCTGCACACCCCGTTCCTCCTTATGTTTGTCATAGCAGATGCAATCAATCTGCATTTGTTTGGGTGGTCGTGGCTGACCCCTTACTGTCCTGTGTAGGATGATGTTGGAGCAAAACCCATTACAGGACTTGCCAGCGTGGCCAGTGAGCCACCCTGGCTACTCTGCTGTAGGCCAGCCTAGCTGCTCCACAGGGATAGCTGCGCTCTGTGCCTTGGGATGCCTTGCATGAAGCAGAGTGCACAGCATAGCTTGCTTTTATCCTAGCCTCCCTTACAGGGTCAACATCAGGCAGAGACACCATCGCAGGGGGCTTTCCTGGAAGAGCTCTGGTGGCACCAGGCATGGATGGCATTGTCAGTCACAAATCACTGTGAATGCAGGTTACTGAAAAGGACATCATGACCACCACGAGCCAGAGCAGCCACCCCTTGGGACAAGTACAGCCTGTGTGATACGGTAGGGAATTTCTTCCCCCTTGCATAACCAACAACTGGAGACTATGAAGAGGATGCCATAGATACTTCAAGGGCTGCAGCACTGGAAAATGACCCCCACAGGCCCCTTCTGAAGGGGAGCACTGATCTGTATCTGACAGCAGAACAGTCCTACCACTTCCCATGCCTCGCTTCCCAATCACTTCATGCAGCACTTACGGGTGTCCTACCAGAAACTCCTTACAGAAATGTTGCTGGCAGAGAATATCATCTGGTTGAGCAAAGGAGGGGAGAGAAGAAACAAGAACAGAAGTTCCAAGAGGGTGTTTTCCACCTGGGCAGTAATTATCCTGTGAAGATTGATGCTTTCATGTCTTCTTCATTCAATAGGAGGGAAAAGGCTGCCCAAGTGGCTGGGCAGTGGCATGTCCAGGCTGGTCCCAGGCAGTTCCTGACCCAGCAAGCTTTGATGTGCCTCTGCCTCATGCTTCCCTTCCCAAGGCCACAACTGAGTGGAGAAGCTGCAGCCTGATGGGGCAGGTCATGGCATGGGCACCCCCAGAGGAAAGTGTACAAAAGCCAAGTAAACAGCATTTGGGTCCTCGCTGGAAGAAGGCAGTAGGAGCACTGAGGAGCCTTCTTGCCACCACAGACTGCAGGTGAACCAGAGTGCTGCATGAAGAGCTGCAGGTCTGAAATAGCAACTTTCTAATCTGTGTGGTGTCACTCCCAGTTGAGACTTATATCTCACAAATGCAGGCTTATTTGTATTTGACCCACCCATCTAACTGATTCACGCCCAGACGTATGCGATCCACGGTTGTGAGAGCAGATGCAAGGCTGGTCCATGCTTCTCTCTTGTCCTTCACTGTGTCAGTTTCTTTGCAACCTTCAGGCTTCCCATCCTGATTAATTTCTCCCGCCCCTTCCTCCTGCTGCTTTGCACCATGCTGCAGCTCAGGAGCTAGTTTATCTTTTGCCTTCCTCCGGTGTGGCTCCTGCCTGTAGCTACAGATTGTCTCTCGAACAGGTAGCTCAATTGTTCTTAAACAAGCTGAAGAAGTATCGGACTATTTTTGGAGCAATGCGATGTATTCCACAGAAAGTGAACCTTATGCTTTCTCCGGGAGCAGTGTTGAGGAGCTCTTCTTGATGTGAACCAAATCTAGTTTTTGAGCGTGTGACTGGCACAAAGCACACAAGCAGTGACTTTTTCAAGGATAAGCTGGACTAAGGAGTGGGGCACTTTGAGCCTTTTTATTTTCTTTCATTTTTAAAGCTACATTGGCTGAATTGGTGCGTTTGAACAAGGGCGGGTGTGGTACACAGCTGTAAGGGATGTAGGCAGAGCTGTGAAACACATCAAGAGTCACCAAAGACCATAATGACATTTTTTTAGATACACTGCAGAAGGACAGTGTCATGACTGGAGCTATATGAGTTTATAACTGAAGCAGAAGGCTGTAAAATAAAGCAACAGCATTGTCCTGTTCTTCACATGACTAATGAAGCATCACTTGATAATGCTGATTGTCACTGCCAAACACAAATTTAATCACAGCTCCTGTTCCCACCCTACAGTGTTTATCAAGCTGGTCCCCTCCAAAATGGACTTGCTTCTGCAGAGCCAGCAAACATGACTTAGTGATTAGCCAAAGGGCATGCAGAGGAGGAAAGATGAGTATCAGCTCAAATTAATCTCCACCCCTTCCATGGGCAACATGCAGTGTTTTTTGACTGAATTGTGTTTGAAACGTTGCTCACTGTTCTTATCCCAGAGGACAGAAACAGAACTGCTACCTAACATAGGTGCAGTTTGGTAGCAGTAGGGCTACCTTCTCATCGTGCTGCTTGTTACTGAAAGTGTATGACGAAAGCATTCAGCATCTGAGGCACATGTGGGAAGGGGAGAGGAAGGGAAACCATGCTGAAATTTGGCACTATGGCAGGGTGGTTTGAAAACAAGCCCTATAGAAGAAAGCAGGTAATTCAGGAAAGCTTTATTTAAAGTGATGAAATGAAGATCTGTGGGCCCGCCAGGAAGGCTTCAAGTCATCTGATCTGAATGTAAGGCAGAGGGGGCTTTTGCAGCAATAACCAGCAAGGCAAGGAGGAAAACCCAACATAATAACGTGGCAAGGTCCAGCACCTGATTTAAGCCCATCTTCTGTCTTTTTCAGAAAGGAGAAATCCAATCTGAGCAAAGCTAAGAGGAAGGAGAATTAGATACAGAAGGCAAAATGCTTGCCCCCTTTGAATTTTGTAAGAGCTAGCCGTCGAAGAGGTAAGTAGCTAACAGGAAAGTATGTATCAGAGAGGTTTCCTGAGAGCCAGTGGATCCATTGGATGGCCAGGGTGGAAAGGCAGAACTCTGCAAGGAAAGGTCTTCTAAAGAAGCTGAATGATTTTGGGACACTGATCTTCACTGCAGACTGAGAGAGAAGCAGCCCCACGCTACTATTATTAAGTAGTAAAAATCAAGGAACAGTTGGCCTTGCAGCAATCAGCCATCCCCCCACCATCTGACAGCCGTCAGCCTCCCTACAGAAATGTTCATTGCCTTTTCACAAAAACCTCCTATGGGGCTTCTCATTTTTCCTGCATCTCACGCAGAGCTTCATTGTCTGTTATGTGTCACAGTTTTCAGATGTTTTCGAAACAGAGGTGTAACTAAAATGCCATGCACTTAGCAGATCTCTGTATGAGACTGCTGGACTTTCCACCCACTGCAGAGCTCAGGGAGGAGGCAGGGAACAGCTTTCCCCATACAGAGCTGTGTTGCTTTGTCAGTAGCAGGTAGTGCCCCCAGGACTGGAAATATGGAAAATTACGGAATGACATTTCAGTTGCAAGGAAAAGTTAAGTTCTTTTCTTCAGTCTAATGTGGTCATTTTCTTTCTTTTCAAAAGCATGTGGAGCTAGCGTGCTTTGGCACCCATTGAAATCAGTGGTAAGCATCTCAACTTCTGTGGGGCGGAATTAAAGCACAGCTACTGCTGAAAGAAGAGCTGGTTGAAAATGCGTCCATCTTACAACAGGTTTTAAAGGGGTTGTTCCTTGCTGGAGCAAACATACATGTTTTCATGTGTTTTTACAGGAAAGCAATGTCAAATTTGAGGGTTTTTTGATTCACACCTTTTTCCTTCCAGACGCAACAGTCTGTCTCCACCAAAAACATCACATCCATAGAGCCACAGGAATATGTCTCAGCTCTGACAAGAGAATGGATGCAGGTGATCTTTCCCCCTCCCATCTCCCCAAATGAAATTTGATCAGAAATAATCTCTGAAGTCCGGAGCAACCACAAAGTACAGATGAGGGAAAAGCCCTCCCTTCACTGAAAACTTCACTGACCTCATGTCGGCTAGTAAAAAAATCTGCTTCCAGCTCTAGGCTTCAAGGAAATGCCCAAATCTGGTAGGTGGTACTTGGAAACGTGGGGCAAGATAGGCTTGTTGGGTTTTGCCTGTTTTTATAATGTATAATATTCATCATGTACATGCTTTATAATCCCATAGTAAATAGCCATAATTTTCCCAGCTTCACAAAGTTAAATGCCCACATGGCCACTTGCACACAGAAAAATTGATCCATGTGCAGCCGGAGGAGTTTGGAAAGGTCATTTTCCAGACTGGGGAGAGATTGAGGGTGCTGCTGTTAATCGAAGGGATCTTTTACATCTTTCTGACAATAAACAGTGCAAATTGACAGGAGTTCCACTGCCATCCCTCCAGCCTAGAAGTGCTGTTAAGACAGTTCTTGTACTTAATATAACTACTGTCCACTGCAGTGTCTCCTCTTGTCCTGGCTGGGTTGTGCAATGTTTAGTAGTGCAAAATCTCCGCCAGTGATAGGGATCACACCACCGCTGCAAGTCTTGCCCTTTTTACACTCACACTTCTTGCCTCCGAATCCAGCTGCAGTGACTGCTGGCTGTCAGTCCCACCTCCTTATTCCCCATCTCTGTCTGACTCTGCCTGTGTTTTTCAGCAAGCTCAGATTACCTCCTATCTCTGGCTATATTTCTCTCTCCACTGTCCTGTAAAATCAACAAACATCCCCACCTTCCCCATCCCTGTTTTCCTTTGAATGCTTAAAAACCTGGGAACTTGGCACCGCTGGTGGGATTTCAAAACCCAGCCCAGATTTGGGCTAAACAGCTGCTGTGTACTGTCAGATCTACGTACTACAATGATTTGTACAGCCCATTGCTGAAACAGCTAGAGCCATTTGTTTAAAAAATAAAGAGACAGATAAATTCAACTCTTCCCCTTCTCCTAGCAAGCTGATATCATGTGCCTCTCTTAAAAATGACTTGCTCCAGAATGCATTAGAGCTAAATTATCATTTATGTTTGTCACAGGGATTGCTAATGTGTAATGAGATTTTAGAGTTAATGTTTTGTACAAAGCACTTAGCAGAGCTGGGATGAAATTGGTTCAGGATTCTGATGTGGTGTTTTAATTAAAGATATTTTCCAATCAGGGCTGAGCAAACGACTTGTCAGAAGATTTTTGTACCCATCAGCCAATATAGCAATGCAATGCTGGTCTCGCTTTCTGCTTTTGGATTTTCTTCAGGGAATTAGAGGAGAGAGCCTCTCCGAATCTCATGCAGAAAAGCCTTTCTTAGCTGAAACCCTTACAGGAGAAAAAACACATTATTTGACGCTCTGAAACTTTTACCTGGATATCAATGGTCTGGTTCATTGCAGCGTGACGCTAACCTTACGCTGCTTTGATTTTGTCGCGCTTGCAACTGTAGATTGGTGCAATACATTCACACGGGCTGAAAGCAATGGGAAGCCAGGTTCTGTGAGGTGAGTCCTAAGCTCTTGCCTGCTGTAGCAGGGTCCTGAGCTATGACTGCAGCTCCTCTTCCAAATCCTGCTCTGCTGTTGGGCACAGGAACCCGGGAGGACACAGGAAAATGGGTGATGTAGATCTAGAAAAAGGAGAGGAAGGATTTCCAAAAGCTGTACCTGCTCAAACCAGCATGATGATGATGGAGTAGTCTCAGTCTCAGTTGGCTTAAACAAACATACAGATGTATGATTCAGTGCAAACATCAAATGCATGTTAATAAGCACAGCTTTTATTAATTGCTGGATGATAAGGGTCATTATTACAAAACTAACACATAGGTTTTTTAGCTGTCTCTGGTCCATGCAGGCAACTTCAATAACCATCAGGCCTTAAGCTCGGATAACTGCATAAAACAAAGTCACACTGCTATAACCAACCACAAAGTCCAGCACATGGGCCGGTTTCAAGCGCAAGCAAGGCAAGCCTCTAGCAGAAAAACAGCCACTGTCTCATCTATGATTCTCATCACAGAACGCCTGTTCGACAGCCCAGAGGAGCTAAGCTGGTTAGAGCTCTTGAGGAAGGTCAGGCAGGGTGCAGGGAAGCAGCTCCTGCTGGAAGAGGGAGGACTTGTCCTTCCCAGGGCTTCTCACACTTAACCTGCTTCACCCTTCCATTCTCACCTCTCCAGCCATCAGAGCTGTGACCAAGGCCCCCCTCTGCCCCCCATCACATTTTTTGCCCCACTCCCTCCTCCCCAAGAAAAGGCACTGGCCCTGGCATCTGCCTGAAGGCTGAGTTAGCTCCACGGGCGCAAAACAGAACTGCTGGAGACCCACCCAGCACCGGCATGCAGCTGTGACATGGCAGCACCATTAACTTGGATGACTGAGGGACAGCAAACCACTCTGTATTTGTATAGCTCCATGATTGGTTTTGAAGTGTTTCTGAACTAAACCCCTTTATTGCTGCATGGTTGTGAACCTTTCAGTAGTACGTGTTGCACCCTGCTTGGTATGATAATAGAAACAAATCCTTCTTTTTATGCTCATGATTTCAAATACATTTGGTTGGTTGGTTTGTTTTTCTAAGAAAAGCAAACAGAAACCTTTCATTTTATAGACAGTTCTGATGTTTTAATATATGTGTATGAGTTTTTTTCTGGTATTTTTCTTTTGCAGGTTTGCCCATCTACAGGTTCTGTAACTTTGGAAACAGATGAACAGTAAGTAGGGATTTTAATCCCAAAAGTAATTTGTAACGTAATCTGTTCATTTGGTGAACTCTCTAGCTCAGTATGGAAATTCATGTGAGCTGTGAAAAAGGATGTTACTGACTACAATAGAGAGGTGAAAGTGGGCTTTGCAGAAATAAATCTCACATTTGCATCTCTACTGTGTGGTGGATACATGAATATACTGACTATTGTAACATTTTCTTCTCATAAACTTTCTCTGACATCACAGGATCTCAGGAAATGACAAAGAAGGAAACCAAGCCGCCTATTTGGGTCAGTCCCTCAGCGAAACAGCATCCTAATCCATAAAACATAATACACACTGCAGCTTCATTGTACATCCCTTGTCCAGCTGTGTGGATGCTTTATCCGCAAAAGCAATGAAACACCACTTAACGAGCGGTGGTGACCTTTTCAGAGACAGCGAGGTACAAGCACGCATGGGACATCTTTTGCTGCCAAGTCCAAATGTTCCAAAATTGGAAGTCAGAGCAGCCTGACTTGTAAATTATAAGACTGGCTGAAAAAAAGTTCATGAAAACAAATGTGTTGATGTTCTTCTCTGCCATGCATTTTACTGAGTCTCTGGTTTTGAGCTCTCAGAGGTCACTCAGGTTTAATTTTAAGTCTTGTGTTCTCTATATGTGATACAAAATTCTGTTGATGTTCCCATCCATTCAATTACAGGAGTCAGAGAAACTGGGGAATTATGGTGAAGTTTGAGAGGCACCTTCACAGTGCTTTAGACACACATCTCTGACAACATGTGCCAAATTGTATGAATTAAATTCTGCATAAGGGATTGAGGGGTAAAAAGCATAGGAGATATAGAAGAGCTGGATTTGTGTGCATTGCAATGGTGCTAAAGCTTCTGAGTTTCCTGCTCACTGCTGCCAGGATAATGAACCAGTTGATAGGTTTAGGTCAGAGATCCCCCATCCGTGGGGACTGTGGAGTAAAAGAGGAAGAGGAGGTCTGGGTTGATGAAGAACCAGGATAATGAGCCATGGAGGGGCTCCTCATCCTTGGTGTAATTAAGACCTGGGAGGAATGAGTATAGTCCGCAGGAACTGAACACTGCAGTAGAGAGGCTGAGGGAGTGTTTACAGGATCCTTTTGGTAATGCAGGTAATGAATGCCAAGCACCCACACCTCCTTCATTCTGGAGGATGAAAAGGTCAGATTCAGCACATGGCAATGGCACCATCAGGTACACTGTGGTGATGATCAACGGAGCAGGGGCTTAGGCACATCTTTCTGTGTTGCAAGAGCTATCTTCACCATGGCTTTAGGCACAAGCATAACCAAAAGAGATTAAAGTCTTCTGCAGCAGTCCCACCACTCTGGTGATCAGGTTTGGTGTTTGTGAGAGGAATGATTTCACACCAGCATGGGGATTTTTGATTTCACATTCACACTTTCACCCAGTCTCTGTTACTGAAAGGTCAGTTCTCCTCCTCCTCTTCTGCCGTCTGCTTAATAAAGACCTGTCCCTGCCAACATGCCCTTGACACCACTAGTATTCCCAGCACACTTGAAGCAGCAGCAGGAAGGTGAATTAAAGCAGCTGTTCTCAGTGGGTATACTTGTGCTCAGAAGCAGGGCTCTGAGCACAGCTTCCCCCACCATCCCCAGTGGTGTCCCAGTGCTTCCTGTGTTGTCAGAGGAAGGCAAGGTTGAGAGGGATGTAGCAGGGAGAGTGATGTGCAGGGATTGTGCTTCCCTGGCACAGGAAAGGCTGAACATGAGGATGCACTCCGGGCATGTATATGCACAGGAACCTTGAGCTGTGACTGCTAAAGAGGTAGTTCCATAGGGTTGCTTAAGGTAAGCATTTTTTAGGCCTGAAATACAGACTGACTTTTCAGTGAGAACCTGCTAGGCACTCACCACTGCTTGAAATCAGGCCATTCCTCCAGCTACAGGGTAGCCAGTACCATCCATGCTTCTGGGTGGTGCCTCTGCCAGACCCATTCAGGCAACAAGGTTCAACCATGTGCCTGTCTCTGAGCTCCCCTATCTCCTGATGCCTCCTCTCCCAAAGGCTCATGTCTATATTTTGACCTTCGGTTCAAAGTCTTCATTCACTGCTCACTCCTGTGGGGTGATTATTTCTCTCCTCTGCACTGGATCTTTTGCTCCAGAAAGCTTTGGTAGCGCTGGTTTGAGATGTGTCTCATTTGGCACCAGAGCCAGGGATTTTGCACCCTCCTGGTGCCTGGCCTGGAATCCTGATATGTGTCGGGATGCCAGAGCTGTTCTGGAGCTGCGACTCCTTAGTGCCACACTGCTTTAGCAATTTGGCTGTGCTTTTTGGCAGCCTCCACTTAGTGTTTTGACACCAGTTTTGATACTAAAAGCAGTGTTTGCTGGGACCATTGTTTTGATTCTTCTCTCACTGATACCAAACTTCTTAGTCTATAAAGCTGTGCATTTTCCAAGCCTCAGTAGCAGGAGTTATCTTGCTCCAACTATGGACTCGTGGGCAGAAGATGCCAGTGGGATGCCCTGGTTGTAGCAGCTGCTCATACCAAAGTGTCTGTTTAGCAAATACAGATGGAAAATGCTGTTGTTTTCTCCTCATTGATCACTGTCCAAAGCATCTGAGGCTGCAATAAAAGAGCCAAAAGAGAGCAAAGTTGCTGTTCCCACAGCTTTGGTGCTTCCTACCACATCTTGATTTCTTTAGAAGCTACCACGCTGTACTTCAGGCTCTGTGTGGTAGCTGTGTTGGCCTCTCACAACAGGCCTGTTCTGGCACAGGAGTGGCTGCAGGGACCTGCAGCAAGCAGTTCAGCTCAGATATAGTGACATGTAGATTTCTGCAGGCCTAAGGGCCTGTTTATCCTTTAAATATGCTTTTTTTTTGCCCTTTTCTTTCTTTCCCTGTTGCTGGTGCAGGTGGCTGGAGTACTCCATGCAGCTCTTCTGTTTCCGACAGATAAAGACATCTGTGACTGTCAATACCAACCAGCCCTGTCCCTCTGCCATTTTTATTTTGTTGGTTTACACAGACTTTTACAAGTGGCTCCCTCTCAAATTTCTGGTGAAATGAATAATGTCAGCTGAGCCAATAAATATGTTTCACTCTGAAGGGGGAGGAAGACACCATAGGCACAGGAATGCTGCTGGAGAGGCTGAGGAGGACACGATTGCAATTAGGCTGAACAATTACAGCAACTTCCCCTTATTCCTCCTCTTCTCCCCTGACAAGGTGCTCCTCTGCTGCTCATGCATTCTTCCTGAAGGGGGTTTCCTTCAATGCTCCGCTCTTTCCAAAAGCAGTGAGTCCATAACTGGGGGTGGCCCTCAGCTTGAGAAGCCCTATTGATTCCCTGGCAGCTCATCAGCTCAGGATCCTGTTGCTTTGCGTAGTCATCTCCCCATCTCCCTGCCCCTTTTCACAGAATCACAGAATGGTTTGGGTTGGAAGGGACCCCTGGAGATCATCGAGTCCAACTGCCTGCCAGGGCACGATTACATAGGAATGTAACCTGCCAAGAGCAGGTTACATAGGAATGTGTCCAGGCAGGTTTTGAATGTCTCCAGAGAGGGAGACTCCACAACCTCCCCAGGCAGCCTGTTCCAGCGCTCTGACACCCTCAACATAAAAAAGTTCTTCCTCATGTTGAGGTTAAGCTGCTCATGTTTCAGTTTATAGCCATTGCTCCTTGTCCTGTCACTGGGGACCACTGAAAAGAGTCCAGCACCATTCTCCTGTCACCTGCTTTTGAGATATTTATTGCGTTAATAAGATCTCCTCTCATTCTTCTCTTCTTTAGACTAAACAGGCCCAGCTCCTGCAATCTTTCCTCATAAGAGAGATACTCCAGTCCCCCAATCATCTTTGTGGCCCTCCGCTGGACCCTCTCCGGTAGCTCCTTGTCTTCATTGTACCAAAGAGCCCAGAACTGAACACACTACAGTACTTCAGATTTTGGTCATGCTAAAACCCCATTGCCAGGAGTTATGTCAAGGTGCTGCCTGCTCTGATGGCAGCTTTAGCTGCAGTGGTTGTAGGGGACATTGTTGCCATCCAGCCCTCTTCACCCCTTGGTCACAGCCTTGCATGCTGGAGCAATTCCAGAGATTCAGGTACGTTGGATCCTGGCCCTATGCTGGGAGCACCGCCACATCTGTGGGGTGGCAGATGCAGCCAGGCATGGGGTCAGCCCTCTCCAAGCTGCCAGGTTCTATGCAGGAGCCAAGAGCTAACCACCTTTCCCTGATGAACACCTTCCCTGGGATACTGCTCCTGAAACCTGTCCTGGCGTTAGGCGTTGCCCTGGCAAGCCACTGTGATGGGAAAAGATGGGAAAACAGAGCTCTCTGTTTAAACAGGCACAGCAGACAGGCTCTTCTTTCCAGGGCCCTCCATTTGCACCAGTGCCTAATTGCATCTGCAGGCAGAAGTGCTGAGCAGAGGGATGTGCCTGAACAGCTAAGCCATGCACTCAGGAAGCTGCTTCAATTGTGGTTTTGATTTCTATTGCTCATCAGAAACCTTCCCTCTGTTTAAAGGTTTTCGCTAAATAAACCCAGCAGTGCCTTGCTGTTCCTTGCTGCCTCTTGGTACCTGACTTTATTTTTTCCAATTCACGATGGGCTCGCTGCTGAGGGCTCACCATAGGACACCATGAAGGGGAGCACCAAAACCTTCCTGTCCCCGCTCTTCTTATCCTCCACCTGGCTACGCCTTCCCTGGCACAGGTTTTTTGTTACAGGAGATGTGGTTTTTACCTTGAGTGCAAAGCTCCTTCTTTTCAAAACCCATAAACTTGTGACTGCTCACGCAGTGGGGCCCATTCTGGCTGTGCAGCCAGGAGTGGTGTATTATGAGGAATGGTCTGTTGTCGGCTGCAGACTCACTGCAACATAAACGTATTGTCTGCAGGAAAAACAGAGGAGCAAGGGGAGGCAGGGAGAGATTAGCTGTGAGTGGGAGGGAGAAGATATGGGGAGTGGAGGTCAGAGGAAGCGTGGGTTTGAAAACAAGACCAGAATGTAATGCCATTGTGCTGTGGTTTTTTTTGAGTCAAAAGGCAGCTAAAACCGGAAGGTTTTTACAAGGCCAAGTGCCCATAAACTCCTTCCAGCTCTGGTAACTTACCCGTATCAGTTCTGTCACGCACCTCCTGTCACTACAGCTCACTGGGGCATTGGGAGAGTGCTGTGGTGGCACTGGGTTGCTTGTTCCTCACCCATAAGATCGTGAATAGAGGTTGCTATTTTATGGGATTTGGAGTAAACTGAAGAAAAATTGGTGGGTCCTTCTCTGGCTGCTGACCAAATCAGAGCCTCCCTTTGGTGTAGGAAGCCTTAGAAAGGGTTTTAAGTACTGAATATTTGTTACTGACTTTGTAAGCTCCGCTGCTTTTACCCCTAATCTTTCTCACTTGCTCATGCTGTGCATCCAGAGGCAAGGAGGGATGATAATGGACTTGCAGTTGTACTTGCTGTTCCCATAACAAACGGCAGGATCCTCACATAAATTCTTTGAACGTGTAACACTGCTCTTATTTCTTAAAAATAAGGGCTTAGGAGCTGCCCTTTTCCAAAATGAAAGAAATGAACCAACCGTTATCTCTTTGTTTTAAAAAATGATCCTTACAGCTACAACAACCAAAAGCCATTACGATGATCCTTAAAGGTCTTGCAAGCTTTTATGGGAGAGATTTTCCGCACACCGAGCCTGGCTTCATGCCACTTCCCTCTCCCTCTTCCCAGCCCACATGGCTTGCACTTTCTCAGGCATCTAGAGCTCCTAGACACAGCTGAGCTGAACAAGCTTGCCCTGGAGGACATGTCAGGGGTCAGACCTGGAGAGAGAAGAAACACCTTTGCATACTGTGTCTAAAGCCAAGAGCTGTAGGTCTTGCTGCAGTCCTGAGTGCATCCATCATCAATTACGTATCTATACTCAGTGTTTACACAGGTTTCTTTTTTATCATGAAATATTTACTTCAAGGCTCTGCATCTGCAGTTAGGCCCAACAGAAGTGTCTATTGCTTATGCCGAGAAAATAAGATTTCACCATAACCTTTTGGTGCTACAGCACAGATGTATTAGGCGGCTTGTACCGGGCTCGTGCCAAGCCATGGTGAACTGCATGCTGACTGTTGCCTAGACCACTGAGCACAGCAGGAGTACATTAAACTTGAAAAATTCTGAGTCTAAAGAAACAAACCTCTCTTTTTATAATGCATTAATAGATCTGCATTTATGGAGGTAATTGGGAGAAGTGAAAAACACCACATCAGTTCGAGCAGCCTATACAGACACATGTATGTACACACACAGATTTGCACTGATGAGGCTGAGATAAAACATGTGATGATGTGAAATTGCTTACTGCCATCCCAAGACAGAGCTCAAGCCCTTGGAGCTGACTTCATGATCTCTGGAGCAGAAGACCTGGAAACTTAACCCATTGGATCTTTTCTTAGCTGTCCTAGCTTAAACACGCTCATGTAGGTTAACGAATGCACCCATTAACTTTCCCACTGTCAACTGCTGTTAGTGTAGCTGCTTAACGCCCTGCTGTGAGGGAGATGGATGGGCTCCTCCAGATGTTATCTTGATGCTGCTTTTTTTAGTTCAGCCCTGGGGGATGCAGATCCTAGATGTCTCTCCTGTAGCTGCGTGTGCCTGTGCAAAGCAGTCTGCGGACACGCTCTCTCACCTTAGATTTCCAATTTAACAATACCCCATGCTATTCTACAGTTTATTAAGTAGAAATAATGTCTTCCCCAAAGTAGATAAGCATAACTCCTTCCCAGCTGGGGAAAAAGAACCACTAAGGGCCTCAATGATATTGGCTGAACCAGCTGCAGAGGTGTGAATGACTCCCAATTATAAAGCCTGCCAGTCAGCCCTGTGCCTAACCAAACCAAGCATGGCTTAAGCCTGGAGTGGGTGTGGAGAGGTGCTGGAAGTGGAGAGGGGAATAAGGGGAAAAGAAAGAAAGAAGGCAATACATGCATGAGAAGAGCAAGGCATGTGAAGGCAAAATCCTTGTAAATCTCTAGATGCCTTATAAGCTAACCAAATGGCTGCTAACGAGACTGGCTACCTTCAGTGCATTCAGTGTCAGGTACTTAGAATTGCTGTGTTTTAACAATGTATTTTCCTGCACAAGACTGTAAGGAGGTAGTCAACATCAGTATACTGCATGTAGTAGGCGGCGGGTGGATTTACTGAGCTCTTTGGGTGGCAAACAGTGGGAACATTTTATATTGTCCACGTAGGAGCTAATATTAATGCACATTTCACTGTCTTCCTTTGGATGTATCGCAAAGTCTGTGGAGGAAGGAGGGGAGAGAGATATCTAGAGCCAGTGCAGATGGGAGGCATGGCTGTGTGATAAAGAGTGAAAAGATGCTGGCCAGGCTCAGGCCACACAAGAAGGGCTGGCTGCCCTTCCTGACCCTCCCTAACTGTGGAGAAAGACCTCAACAGGGCTATGGCTGGAAGGGAACACGCTCTTCTCCACTCACATCACTGTGTGAGTACTGTGAAACTGTGGGGTACTGCCTTCCAGAAGAAATCTCCTGTTGGCAAGGAAAAGAAGTGGGATTTATTTGGTCCTGCATGGAGCTGCTTGGAGTGATGGTCCCACCGCTGAGTTAGATAGCTGGGTGGAAAGTCTTCCAGCTGCTGGACACCTGCTGCTGGAGCAGCTCCACCTTTGCTGCTCAAGAAAGCAGCCTGTCTTGGAGAAACAGCCCATTGGTGGAAACAGGCTCTCATGGTCCAAAAGCGCTTTCAAAACTTGTGTATTCTGCTGTGCTGAGGCGTTGCTGCTTCATGTGATTCATTTCTGAGCTTTTATTGACAATTACCCTAAGTTAAAATGAATAAGTTGCTGGTTAAAGCAGAGGGCTGTTCAATGTCACCAAAGGTGTTTTGGTGGTGGAGTGTTTTGGTTTCGATGTAAACAAAGGTGGTTTTGGCGGTAGAGGGGGGAGAGAGGCTGCGTCCTGACCCAGACCTTGCTCCTGCTGCTTAACCTGGGTCTGTAACAGGGAAAAGGAAGAGCAGCGCTGCTCACCAGTGCTGCTCTGGATATGTTCATGTCTTCTGGAGTCCCAGTACAGCTCTGCCCTGTACCTAACCCCTGTGCACCAGAGGAGAGGACCCACTGTGGTGTGGGGATATGCACCTGTACCAGCCAGAGCAGATAAGGTGGCTTCTCAGTGTGCTCAGTCTGGATCAGAACCCTTCAAAGCAGCAGAGAGGAGGATCTGGCTATGCTGGTGTTGCCCTGGGGTGGTGCTGGGTTGCTGTGCCTTGTTTTCGTGCACACACAGCCCTGGGTGTGCCTTAGGGCTGGCCAGTTTTGGCAGGCAGGAGAGGGGAGGAGGAAAGTCTTCTCCTGAGTGGACCTCTCAGGCTTGTGCTGATTCATAGAGCTCTGTGCTACATGTCTGATGAGGAGCTGTCTACCATTTGGGAGACAGGGAGTCATTCTCACCCACCTGCACCTCCCTGGTGTTTGTACAACCACCTCATCCCCAGGCTGGAGGAGGTGAAGGCTGGGTAAATGTCTTTGGATGGACCGGTGGTATCCTGAGCACTGCACCATGCTGTCCTCTTCAGGCTCTTCCCATTGCCTAACTAGAGTTGCTGAGGACTACATGTGTCGTCATCATATCGCTTCATATTCTGCTGGACAACTGTCATGTGTCTCTGGTCTTCCCTCTTCTCCCCGAAACAAGTCTGGACGGAAGGATACCTGGGTTTGCTGTCACAGAGGAGAGCATGTGCAGATGTGTGCAGGTGAACCCTTGACAGCACATGCTTAGAGGAGACACAATCAGTGGCTTTTGCTTGTAGCTGGGAAGGGGGCAAAGCTGGAACAACCTCTGTCTGCAGGCTGAGCTCAGGCTTGGAGGCAGCTCCGACCCCATCCCTTTCTCCTGCACTCTGAAGCCAATGAGTACAAACACAGAGGGTGTGAGGCCAGCATTTATTTTGTTTGCATGGTGGATTTTGCTGTTTTCTGAGATAAGGAATGCCACCTGCTCATTCGCATCCTCTAGCGCAGCTGTACCTCTCTGTCCCAGCCCCAGCTGCCACAGCTTAGCTTTGCCTCAAAACACATTCTTGTGCTGGGTGCAGTGCCTTTGTGTTCTCAGATGGAGACTGGCTTTTAGCTGCCTCTTTCTGCATGGCATCTGCTTCCCTCTGCCTTTTTAATCCTCTGCGTTTTCCACAACCTAAAATAAACCAGTAACAAATCTGGATTCACTTCTCCAGCCAAGGGGACAGACCTGGGGCTGTGGTGTTTTGCACCTACTGTAATTTCTGCAGCAGTCCTTCTTTCTTCTTTTCCTTTTTTTTTTTTTCTCATATGGAAGGCTCATGAGAAGTGTATTTTTATGTCAGTAACATTCAAAGGCTAAAAGAAAACCTGCCAGAAGAGACCCTTAGAAGTCTGACATATTATCATTCAGAGGAGACTTTTCAGTAGAATTATGCTGGAATTTTTCCAATAAATAAATTCTACGGACTTTTAAGGGAGAGCTTTTAGATTAATGGAAATATTACTTGAATTAAAATTCATCCCATTAAGCCATCAATTCCATTGTCATTGCAGCATCATGTGTTTAATGTTAATGACATGCATAAATAAAAAGGAAGAAATCCATTTGCTTTCTTGTGCCAAAAGCTGTGAGAATGGTCTGTTGTGGGAAGTTAAGTAGAAGCCAGAGTGGACACAAGGCAGGATCAGCAGAGATGTTATTAAAAGGCAGGTGCAGAAGGCGTACTGCACAGTACTGGGTATGGAAATGCTAAGAATCATGTTTGGGCTTGTATTCTTAATGAATTGATTTTTAATTTGTTTTTGTCTCTTAGTGACTTCAGGAAGAGGCCTTCTGCATTTTACAGGCTTTATCCCTTTGTTTTTGGAGCCTCACACAGAGGAGGCTGGATCCCAGAGTCCAGCTGGGACATGTCCCAAGCTCACTCTTGTGCCAAGGAAACAGTGGGAAGCTCGGAGGGGAGCTGACAAATTCAAAACATGTCTTGAGCTCTCTGCGCTTCCAATATGGGCTCTTACAAAACTAGGTTTCATGCCACCTGCATGAGGACCTTCCTCTTCCAACCAGGCTAGACAGCCTGAAGGACATTCCTCTGGGCCTTTTGGAGCTTCTGCTTCTCATCCCGGCAAGGTGACAAAGGCAGAGGGACAGGTGAGTGAGTGAAGGGGAAAAGCTAACTAGCAGCTGCTTCTTCTGTCTTTTGGTATGATTTATGCTGGATTGGAATGGGGAAGGCAGCAGATAAATTTTCTGGTGTGTCACTTGTCAGCAGGTGACAGGGCTCTAGCTGGGATGGATGTGAATTGGCTGATCTCCCACTGCAGTGGTTTTTGTCTTCAGCTTTTGTCCTGCACTGTGGTGCAGGTGTGTCCTCAGGGGTCACCTGAGGTGTAGGATCATAGAATCATAGAATAGTTAGGGTTGGAAAGGACCTTAAGATCATCTAGTTCCAACCCCCCTGCCATGGGC
>JARCZZ010028303.1:18722-42738 GCA_030323915.1 Brotogeris chrysoptera | reverse complement strand
CACAAATCACTACTGCTACCATCAATAATAATAATGACAGGAGAAGTACAAAGAAAGAGAATACAACTGCTCACCAAACCTGAGCCAGCCAGTGCACACCCCAGCAGCGAACTCCCCCATGCCCCACCACACCCTTCCAGGTCTCTGCTCTCCGTTATCACATCCTAGACATGACATGCTGTGGTATGGAATAGCCTCTTTGGTCAGTTTGGGTGTTATCAGTGCTGTTCCCAGGCCGAAAGTCAAAAACACAGTGCTGCACCAGCTACCAAGAAGGAGAAAAATGACTGCTACTTCTGAACCCATGACAACATTCAAAACATGTTTCATGCAGAGCTTCCCTATTTACTTTTACTTTTTAGTACAGGGGGAGAGGAGGAAAGTTATTTGATAGTTTACCACAGGAAACATTAAATTGGTGATGTTTAGAAAAATAATGTTAGGTCTTGGCTACAGATTTTAAATTTTCCTTATGACTGTGCGTCTCAGAAGATAAGAAAAGTATAATTTGTTGTTGCATTTATGATGAAAAAATGAACATGAGCCCACAGTGTGCGCTCACAGCCCAGAAAGCCAACCATATCCTGGGCTGCATCAAAAGGAGCGTGACCAGCAGGTCAAGGAAGGTGATCCTGCCCCTCTACTCTGCTCTCCTGAGACCTTACTTGGAGTATTGTGCGCAGTTCTGGTGTCCTCAACATAAAAAGGACATGGAACTGTTTGAACAAGTCCAGAGGAGGGCCGCGAGGATGATGAGGGGGCTGGAGCACCTCCCATATGAAGATGGACTGAGAAAGTTGGGTCTGTTCATCCTAGAGAAGAGAAGGCTGTGTGGAGACCGCATAGAAGCCTTCCAGTATCTGAAGGATGCCTATAGGGATGCTGGGGAGGGACTCTTCCTGAGGGACTGTAGTGAGAGGACAAGGGGTAACGGGTTCAAACTTGAACAGGGGAAGTTTAGATTGAATGTAAGGAAGAAGTTCTTTCCTGTGAGGGTGGTGAGGCACTGGAATGAGTTGCCTAGGGAAGTTGTGAATGCTCCATTGCTGGTGGTGTTCAAGGCCAGTTTTGACAGAGCCTTGGATGGCATGGTTTAGTGTGAGGTGCCACTTCCCTTCGCAGGGTTTGGAACTAGATGATCTTAAGGTCCTTTCCAACCCTAACTATTCTATGATTCTATGATAAGGAGTTATGCAGAATGTGTTTTTCAACTTCAAGTATTTGTAGAGAAAAAAACCCCACTAAAATCCACAACTGTGCTTGAAACCTTAAGCCTACTTCCTTTCATGTTTCTCACAATGTAGCTCTATTGAGGACTAGATTGACAGCTGAGTTTAAATGCATGCAACTACTTAGACTCACAGAGCTATCCCCTTATAAAGTGAAAAGTGGCTATTTGGCAGTGAGGAACAGGGTAACCACATATTTCTCTTCTTTTCTATGACTTCCTGAACAAATGTTTAGAAATATATGTATTCAGAAGTAAACACTTGAGAAACTGAATTTTAGGCTGTGTCTAAATAATATATTTGTGTCAATAACTTTTTAATTTGGGACATTTCAGGAGCATTTTTCTGGATAATTCCAATAAAAGGCTCTTCAAGATAATGTCCAGTTGAAATAATTAAGGCATGGGCATATTAATATGGTTTTGAAATTGGTTCAAAGCATATCAAACTTCTTTTTTATGAAGTGGAAGATATGTTTTCATTTTCCTTGACTCTTTCAATAAAATGTGTGCTTAAATGACTATTTCTGTGTCTAATAAATTTGAGGAATGATCTTAGCATGCAAAGAAAGAAGGATGAATGTCCTGATTTACATATATAACCATATGAGACTGACTGCATATACTTTCTTCTCTCGGAAACTTATATGCAAATCTCCACTGATTTTGGCAGGGCTTATTACTGTGTCATGATACTTCTTATTACGAGTATAATGTTTTTATTTATTGTGTCTAGTTGAATAAATGTACTAAGTATCTTAATCATGCAAAGAGAGATTTTGCTTGTCTGTTTGTTATAAAGCACTACCTCTTCTGAAAGGGAATTATGAAGAAGGTGTCTGTGAAACATAGTAGAGGCAATATCTCAGTATGTTTTATTAGGCTAACTGGTTAAATGTGGAAAAACTGAACAAGTTTTTGGGAAGCTAAAAAATTTCTTTCAGAATAAACTAAATTAGCATAATATTCTCTCCCTTTTGGGGTTTGATCTGCCATCTAGTAATTGCCGCTTACACTCATCACTGGTTTTAAGTTTTTTTTTTTCCAGTAATTTCTAGTTATTTCTATTGCACACCTGTCATAAGTGTACAGCATAGCATAAGTGTAAATTGCACTGCTGACACCTGAGAGTCTACTGTATGTGTGTTCTCTAGCAGGAGACAAGAATTTTTGCAGAGTTTAAAGACAGTCACAGACAAAATCAATACTTTCATGTAGCTGCTTGAATAAGAGATGAATACTGTTTGTCCCGAATTCTTTGGTGCCCTGTTAAGGGCAATTTTGAAAGACTTTAGTCAACTATTTAATATTATTATGGAGCTGCTCTGTCTGAAGTTTTATTTCCTCTGCAGAAATAAAACTTGATCCTTTCAGTTACAATGCATTTGTGGCTTCTTTCTATGTTATACGTTTTCATGTTTTCTTTTTCCAAAACAGTTAATGCAAGCAGCTCCAAGAAAGTTTATTGAACTTTATCTCACTGTTCTATCAAGAAAAGGGTGTCATGCCAAAAAAAGTCCTGAAGCACATCTCAAAAAGCAATAAAGCCTTATGATTTATATATTTTTTTTATTTAAGTAGAATAGTATCTTTTCTTGCAGTTCTTGAAGGATATTAAGAAAGAAGAGCATAAGGTATTATCAAGGCAAGCTTTACTACTGAATACAATGGTGCAGCTGGAGGAGACAAAGATTAGTGAGTAGTGGCAAATTCATTTTCTGCATGAACAGAAACATCTGTTCGTTGCCAAGAAGTTTATTTGTCCAATCTTTCAAAAAACTTGGTTACACATACCCACTTCTCAGAATGAACCTGAATTTGTGTGTTGGAGAAAGATCTAAAATGTGACGGCTTTTATTTGTTGTATGTTGGTTGCAGAAATGTGAGCCATATAGAAAGTACATTGCTGATGAGAAAGTACGTATATGAGTACATATATGTGTGCATGTGCATATGCCAGTCTAGTCATATCATGCTTTGCACCTGTGTTGTAAGCTCTTAACCAAACAACCTCTTGATTATATGATCACAGTTACTCCCTGTTTAGGGTTGACCTTGGCTGGTTGTCAGGTGCCCACTAAGCCACTCTATTACTCTGCCTCCTTAGTGGGACAGGAGGAGAAAATAATATGAAAAAACTTGTGGATTGAGACAAGGGCAATTTAATAAGGGAAAACAAGGACTGTGTGTAGAAGCAAAGAAAAATAAACCAAAAAGAAGGATGTATCCTGTTCTTGCCATCAGCAGGCTACTTTCTGGGATGTAGGGTCTCAGCGCACATAGTGGTTGCTTCGGAACATTAATGTCTTAATAACAAATATAAAAAAATTAAGGCTGTTCAGCCTGGAGAAGAGAATGCTTCAGGGTGACCACAGGACAAATTTTTGCAAGGGAGCCTACAGGGGTGCTGGAGCAGGACTCTTTGTTAAGAACTGTAGTGGTAGGACAAGGGGTAATGGGTTCAAAAAAAAAAAACAGGGGAAGTTCAGGCTAGATACAAAGAAGTTCTTCACTGCGAGAGTGTTGAGGCACTGGAATGGGTTGCCCAGAGAAGTTGAGAGTGCTCTATCCCTGGCAGTGCTCAAGGTCAGGTTACTCCCTACCCCTCTCTCCTACCCACCTTGTCCCTGCTTGCTTTCAATGGAGGCTGGAGCACTATGGCCCTATATGGAATATCTGGCCCCCCAGTATCTCTCCTTGTCTCAGCAGGACAGGGGTGGAGAGGGGAAAGAGAAAGATTACAAAGAACTCTGGGGTCAAGAAAAAAATCTTGATACAGAAAAAATAAAGAACACACATGGAAGCAAAGGACTGCAAAGAAAGGGATTTATTCTTTGCTTCCCATTAGCAGACAACATCCAGCCAGTGCCTGTGAAGTAGGGCCTCAGTTTGCATAGCTGTTGGTCTGGAAAACTAATGCCTTAATGATGAATCCCTCACTTCCCTTTCCTCCTTTCCCTTAGCTTTTATTGCTAAGCATGATGTCATATGGTATGGAACATGTCTTTGGTCAGTTTGTGTCAGTTGTCCTGGCTATATCCCCTCCCAGTGTTATGCCCAAGGCCAGCCTAGTGGCCTTTGGGTGAAGTGGGGTGATGGGGTGATGGCCTTGATGTTGTGGGAACACTGATCAATAGCAGCAAAGCCCTGGTGCATCATCAGCTTCCTAGCTACTGATAAAGAGCAGCATTATGAGGGCTCCTGTGGGGAAAGTTAACTCCATCTCAGCCATAGCCCATGCACTTGCAAGCAGTTGCCGGCCCATGAGCTGTGTTTATTTTTGACAGTGACACTATCTGAAACATAGCTGTATCTTGGTTTGGGCACCGTTGTGGTGTTTTTATTTTTTATTGGATGGTTTTTACCCTCAAAGTCTGGCTTACTGAAATGGATGCCCCTAATGAGCAGTAGTTTGAGTATGGTCAACAAAGTGATGATAATTAATAGGTTTGGTTTTAATATTTTTTCCTTCTCTCCTACACAATACACTACCTAGAGTGGTTTGTATACAAGAATGATCAAAAGTTTTCCTTTTAAAGTCATATTTTCCAAAGAAAACCAATTTGATGTTTTTTGTTGGTTTTCTTTTTTAATCAAGCCATAAAAGTGAACCTCCTTTTATTTTTCACATGCAGAAAAAACAGAATATGGATTCTTAAGAGTGATTGATATTTCTAAAATTCAGTAGTGAGTCTTTTACTGTTTATTTGCTAATCCTTATGGTGATTATAGCAATGTTTTAAACATGATATTCCTAAAATTAATGGTCTTCCAGGAATGCATGAAATCCATTAATGATATTGGAAAAAAACCCACTCTTCCTATACTTTTCAATGTACAGTAAGCCAGGATGACTTATGGTCCAAGATCTTGCACATAAGGACTAAGACAGACTTCTAAATTAGTATTAAAATACCAGTGAAGATGATTCAGGAATGTCTTAATGCTTAGCACTCAATATGCAAGCTTGCCTGTTGTAAAGCTGTGTAGAAGACAAATTCTGAAACTATTTTGTAACCACTTGAAATTAACTTTTGCTTTTAAATAAATATTTTCAGTAATTGCTAGTAGAAAGCACAGTATAGGTTTGAGTTACTAAACCACAGGCAAATATCAAAATACCTTCTCTAATATAGCTCTAGAAATGGCAATTTTTGCAGAAAATTTCATTTTTATGGGAAAGATGAGATATTTTATGGAAATATTGGATATAACATCATGTGAACACCTTCCTTTCAGTTAGTCTTAAAACTGCATTATAAAAAATACTGCTTTATATTCACTGTCTGCAGATGTTGATTATTCTGACTTAAAAGTTAACCTCAAATTAAAAGTACATTTCATAGAAGCATTTGTCTTTGGTAGAGAAATAATGAATAGTTACTTCTACCTCTGCTAACTTTTTTTTGTTCTTTGTTTTTTTTAATTTACCTCCTCTCATGTTCTCTCACGTAAGCCATGGTCTATAAAACAGAAGTGAAATTAAAATTATCAGAATTATATGTTTGGATGGAAAAAAACCCAAGCACCCTATATTTTTAGGGCAATGACCAACTTTCTCCTTGATTTGCAGTCTAATGGCTTTCCAAGGAGGGCTACAAATCTTGCTGGTTTTGCATGTGATTCTCTTATAAAACTCTGAAATGTGTAAAAACTGTGTTGACACATTTGAACTAAGTACTGTAATTTCCCCCTTCACTGTATTAGCATTTTTAATAGTGGGTTAGTAGCATGGTTTCTTTATTTCTGTCTCTACCTTAGTCTTATTATTGCTGACAGGTACTAGGATCCAAACTTGTGGAAAAAGCTCTCCATTTTTCCCTTGGAAATTATTTGTTTTACAGGTATCAGTGGGATTATTGCATGTGTATCTGAAGACAAAATTTGGCCTAGTGGCTTGAGCTTGTTTGCATGAGGCATAACTGCAGAGTGCTGTATAGGGAATTGTTCTTAGCACTAGGCAAATATTGTAATTGCCAGATTATAGATAAGAGCCCTGCAGCAACAGCACTGAACAAAGCAGTCTAGGGCTTTGCATATTTAGAGTCTCTTGCTACTGAATTCAGGCTTTGAGGCAATCTGTGATTATTCTGGGACTGTTGAAGTCAGAATTGCAAGACCTTAACTATGTGCAAGCCCCACCCATCCTAGGATAATTTACTACTGCTTATTTTGGGCAGTTTTCTGTTTTATGGAAGTACGTCTTCCAGTAGATTTCCTGCCCCAAATATTTCCTCACCCTTCAAAATTCCTATCTGATCATAACAACGTCTTCTGAAAGTACTTATCTATTGACTTTCATTCCTAAAATGCGTATGTGTGCAGCACGTAGAATCCCTGCAATAAAGGTGTGACCAATACAGTATCTCACTTGATAAATCATTAGTTGACCCGTGAGAAAGCTGTTGGCTTCCACAGATGCATGTCAAGTCTGGAATCCTAAGAGGTGCATTCTCTGAAAGCTGTACTCTACTAAAAAGCATCTCAAAAGGTCAGAGAGACAGGAAGACAGTATGAAATCGGCAGCTAATATGATACCATATATAATGCAGTTCACTACAACAGCTTGTAAAAGTTACATTTTGGCTCTCATGTTGGATAAAATTCTGTTACAGGACAGGACAAGAGTAATGGAAAACCAGTCCACTAGGTCGCCTAGTTAACCTGGTGGGGGATGTTGTAACAGCTTTCAACAGGCTGAGGAAAGGGAACAAAAAAGCACCAGGGTGCTTATACGGAGCCAGGAAATACTGCCAGCAGGAATTGAGAAACCCAAATGAAATGCTCAAATGAAAAAACACTCTGAATATGCCAAGAAAATAGCTCACCAGAAGTCCTGGAGAGATATAAGTGCCATCATTTTATACTTTCTAAGAGTTAGGAGTTTTTGATTGTAGTAGGTATTTAGGAATTTAATTCCAGAAAAAGTTTCAAGGCTGTAAATCATAAGACTTGTCTTAAATAAGCACACATCCATCAATACTTTCTTTCATGAGACTACACAAGATGTAAAAAGAGGGTATAATCTCTTGCATGCAGTGTTTTCATGGTTATGGCTTTCATCTGGGAAGAGGGAGGTCTAAAATAGTTTTTCTATCCATACTCTGCCATCTTGTAGCTTGCATGGTATTTTGGGAGGAGGTACTCTTGATCTTGTCTCACTGGAGCTGCTGTTTCACAGCGTTTAAATATTTTGGCCAGGGAAAATTAAGTTCTGTATCCCATTCCTGTTTAGTTGACGTTGGATCAGCAACGTAAGTCCAACATCTTGAAAGGCAGTCTCATGCTTCTGAGTTTTCTTTCCCTCATCCCCTTCTTTCATCTGGCCTTTATAGCTAATCTTAGGTTAATGTCTTTGATGTCTCACTGATGGTGCAACGTCAGCAGAGATGATAAGCATGTTTCAAAAATACTGAATGAAGATTTGGAAGGTGGACATTTGCATATAGGGTAGAGAATGGGCTGGCAGTTCTCACAACTGATCATGGAGCTATAGCACAATTATCACAAACTTCTTATGGCTGTCCATGCTTGCAGCATGGAGTGCACACTGGACTTTACAGCACGCTTTTCTGACCTCTGTATTTTCTCTGCTAGCAATAATTAGCCTTTTGTGGGGGGGACTGAGTGATGCAGGTTCTTACACAACTGTGCTGCCTTTGGTTGCAGCAAAAGATTTGTTAGACTGGGGCTTTGGTTTCTTAACTACTACTGAGGCATGCAATGAAGATGGAGCTGGATAGAACTTCCACAAAGTGTGAGCTGCAACAAGCAGCACACCTGTGATAATATCTCAATGGCTTTCTCTTCTGGCTGAAGTAAGAAAGCAGCTTTGAATTTTGAGGAGTGGGCAGATGACCTGTGGTAGTTTTGGTTGACTCCAGGCTTGAAGTGTGAAGATTCTTCTTCTCCCAGGTCTTTTTGAGTTGTCTGCTTTAGTAATGTACCCCATTACATCAATGTGTGTTCAAGTGCTATCACATCTGAGGATGTTTAAGTACTTCAAAAGTGACAGAAAAGAACATGTTAATTCATAGACAGTCAAGCTTATTGTCCTGGGTTCAGCAGTAGCAGTCATTTTTCTCCTTCTTAGTAGCTGGTGCAGTACCGTGTTTTTGACTTTGGGCCTGTGAGCAGTGCTGGTAACACCGATGTTTTCAGTTCCTGCTTAGAATGTTTGGTTTGACCAAGGACTTTCTGAGTCCATGCTCTGCCAGGGAGGAGTGGAAGTCGGGAGGAAGCAGAGACAGGACACTTGACCCAAAGTGACCAAAGAGGTATTCCATACCACATCATGTCATGCCCAGGATGTAAAAACTGGGGGCAGGAACTCGGAAGAGTTAGCTCACGGCTCAGTTATCGGGTGGTGAGCAGTTGTATCCTCTTCCCTTGTATTTCCCTTATCATTATTATTATTGGTGGTGTTTTGTGTCTCCAGCCTATTGCAGCCAGTGTGCTAGCATATGATGATGGTGCGCCCTGGTCCACCACATGCTCTGTGAAGGAGAAAATGCTCCTAAGAAGGATCAAAAATGACTGCTACTGCTGAACCCAGGACACTTATGTCTACAGCTTGAATGAGAAAAATACAAGCTTACCACTGTAGTTTTTCCAGATTTTTTTCACGACTGTGTGGAGCTGGCCATTGCAATGTGAAGATGCTAAGGTAGGAATTTACAGTAGGTGAGAGAATTTGCTTCAAACTTGCACATTCTGCAAGTAATGTAAAATTTTAAAATCTGGCATTACTTTGGCAATTTTAATGTGCTAAGATGTAATAGTAGGTACAAAGAACACAGCATCAGAACTGTTTTCAATTTTTAATCTTCAAAAGCAATCAGGATGTATCATGTATTTAGCTGTAATCATCCCAATCAATATCCTTGGGGTAACAGAAATGTCTTGGAAGGAGATGGCTATAGGACAAAATTAATCTCTTTATGGAAATTTATTATTTAAAATATAATCTAGTCTAAAGTTTACAGTGATAGGACTTTCTAGCAGTCATGGACAGTCAATCTCTTTCCTTTCAGGAGGCCATTCAACAAAATACAGCACTCAGGGTGCTGTTACTTATTTCCTTACAAGAGAAAATATAGATCTGCAGTGGTGATTTGTCCAAGATTCAGGCAGAAGAAATATACACACATATATTTTGAATCAGAAGCTTTCATACTTGCCAATGCACTGAAAGCTCTCTGCGAAATATATTCTGAAAGACCCAATAAATCATCATTGTAAATCCTGAGCAGTTTAACTTGCAGGTGAACTAGAGATGAATAATAAGCTAAGAAGTTTATACACATATTTTAACTACAAAGTGTGAGAAATAAAAAAAGATGTACATACATACTAATGACATACTTATTACTTGATGGACAATCCTGTTGGATGAAGGGGAGTGGGGAGAGGTAGTCAGGGGTTCCCTTTTCTTCTAATTTTTTCTGAGGAGTACAAATGATCCTAATCATAATGCTCTAACATTGAAAAACAAAACCAAAAAACCATAAAACCAACCAAAAATGAAACAACAAAAAAAAACCCAAACCACCCAAAACTGGTCTACTTAATCAAGCCACATTCAAAGATTTACACTCTAGGGAATAAAGTGTAAAGACAATCCTTTAATCAAGTTTCTCAGAGTGGGGAATGGAAAGTAGCTTATCTTTACAAGGCACATTTCCCAGAGGACATGGAAATAAGAATGGAGACAACCTGCCATGTACTTTGTAAGAGCTGAAGAAGGGCTTTTACACTACATGGAAAAAGTTTAAACAATCTCTTAGAATATTCTCTAAAAAAACCCAACCCAAAACAAAGAGGGTTTGGTTGTTGCCACTCCAAATCTCCCTTGGAAAAGAAAAAAAGAAGAAAAGCCTAAGAAGGACACCACACTTCAGTGAAAACCACCAGATATTGCTAAAAATTAAAGGTATAGCAAATTTAACACACCTGAAAGCCCAGAAAGAATTTGTTTTGGTAACTGGCTTTATGACTTTTTCTGAAGTCGCTGCTTGTATTTCACCAGTTTTTGACACTTTTGACCCACTTTTTCATGAAGCAGTGTCAAAGGTACCAATAAATCAATCTTATGAGCAGAACATCTTTATAAGGCAGCATTCCCCAGAAGGAAACACTAACAACTGGTTAATATTCATCACTGTAACTTATGGGCACTAGTTGAGAGGTATGTCAACAAAATCAAGTTTTACTCAGATAAAGGTTTATGCACTGGTTTTAAAACTTTGTTAGTTGTAAAATAATGGTTTGGCAGTGTTTGAGTCTGTGAAGAGCTATAGAAATTGCTGTCTTTAAATGAGAATCTAAACTGCTAGCTGTTTAATCAAATGAAGTAGAGGTGTTCAAAAGATCTCCTGGTATACAACTGTGTTTCCATTAAGTTAGATCGCTGCCACTTTTTAAGGTAGTACTTATAAACTTTTATATCTTCTTTTGGTTCCCATTTCCCCTGCATATGCAGCCTTTTGAGCCATTTTCCTACTGTGATCCCTGTCATTACTTTTTTCTTTTAAATTTAAAAAATTAAAAATTACTTAAGTGCTGATGCTTGTAACTGTGTGCAAGCTACAGTGACATTACATGCCAGGCAGTAAAATCTTCAGATCTATAAACTGAATTGCATGTCTCTACTCATATCATTACCGCTCTAGTCCTTATGTACACAGCATCCCACTTGCTGCGGTCATGTTGGCAGACTCCTGGTACTAGAACTACATACAGTTAAATCGAGGCCCATAAATGAAATGCTTATTCTTTCTGAAAGCATTTGGAGAATTGTCCTCATCTCAACCACAAGTGTCACAGCTTGCTCTTCTCACAAATGAATCTTGCCTTAGCAGAGGTGTTAATGTGATGTTGTTATACAAACCTGATATATTTGCTGCCCCTTTCAACGGCCATATGTGGGAGCATCAAGGAGTGCATATATTTCCCGGTACACACCGTTTATACTGTGGTATATGTAAAAGGAGGCTTTTTATTTATTGCCCATTATGGGCATCTGTCAGATATAAACAGTCCGTTTTGCTTAGCTTGAGACAATTTTTACCCCAGAGTTTGTAGAGTATAAAGCTATAAAACAGAGGTGCTCAATTTGCTCTACTCAGCATATTGTGTATGTGCAGAAAACACTCAGGACTTTAACTGTGTAATTAAATTTCACAGAAAGAGCCCTTCACAAGAGTGAGAAACAAACATTTCTGACACCCAGAGTCTCACTGCTGCTAACAGCTTTTTATGTTTGCCTATTAGTGACGGCTTCCAAATGTTGATGCTTGTGTTTACTGACTTATCCCTGTTTACCCACTCTCCTACCTTTCTCATTCTTTACATGTCAAATATCTCACTTTCTAGTGGAAAGAACCTGAAACAATGCAATACAGGGGTAAGATCATTTGCAGGAATTTTGTTTTATGTGTTTATTTTGTGCTAGAAACACTCAGGGTCACTGTTTCACTTCTTTGAATGTTAATTATTCATTATTATTTTATACAACTGTTGCCTTCAATGCCTTTGATTATAATCATAGTCATGAAATACAGATTTTCAAAGCTGTTTAACTTAGTTATGCAGACTACATTAACTTTAGCCCTTTGAATATCTGAGAACTCCTTGATGTTACAGGTGGAAGCTAAATTAGCAACCTATAGTAAGGGAGTCTCATCTGAATCCAGTTGGACTAGATGGTTAATATGTGGCATTGTCAGCAATTTCCTGTATGAAGAAGACTTTGCAAAGCAGTTACAACTCTATATTAACACTGGTAAACCACCTAGCTTCCACTGAAAAATAACACTGTTTTCTGCTATACTTTGAAACTTATTCTTGGATTATTTTATAATTTTGCATAAAATTTTCTACTTGGGGCTGGGAAAAAGTACTGTTAAACCAAAATAAATGTTGACATAGGAGCTACACCACTATATTTATATGAGTACTATTGGCAGATATTTAAGAATTACTAGTCTCTGTGAAGACTTTATACTGAAGACTAAATTAAATCCTGACATGGTTATGGCATCAATAGAAGATAATTTCCCTATCATTTCTGACTTTAACAGATATCTTAAAAATAATGACACCTCTTATTGGGGCTTCTATAACCTCTATTCAGCCTGCTGCAATCTCTTTTTTCCATGTAGTTATTTCATTTTTCATGTACGTGCAAATAGCTTCCTCTATATAGTGTATCTATATCAACTGAAACACAAACTGTATTTGCACCACTGGGCTTAATTAATCTTCTTCTTTCTCTTCTAAAGAAGATGAAGTGTAGTAATATAGCAAATAATTATTGTGGGAGCAGATTTATTTCCCAAGTGAGACAAAACAGACTAGCTATCTCTAAGGGAGGAGTTAGTTTCATCTGTGGTTTGTAAAACCTGAAAGAAAGATAATGGTCATGGCATAAATAAAAGCAAGGAAGAGAAGGAATAGTAGAAAAGTCAGGCTGAATATATAAATACCTAATCGTATTTTTTTACTTTTGTCCAGTCAGCATCTCTTTTTTATGTTAATCTTCAGTTAGCACAGGAAGCAGAAGTGACAGTTAGGCTAGTAAAAAAAAAAAATAAAGCAGAAAGGGATAAAAACTTAAAAAAATCCATAGAGATTAGATTGGCCAAAGAGAAACCTCAAATCTGCCTTAGGAGGAAAACAAATAGATAAACTTGCAGCATGCTTACTTCAGGGCTTGAATGAAAATCCATTGCTTTGTGGTCAGAATGTTTTGCTTGTTTGGCATTTGGCTAGCCAGAGTGTTATCAATTAAATATATTCTACACTATAACAGAAAGGAGTTTCTCTATAAACTTCTATTTGCTAATTTTAGATTTGTCTTCTTTTCATTTTTTAAAATTTAATCAGGAGTCTACATTTTTTAATAACTTCCTTCTGTCTGTTGCTCTAATTTACTGTTTCCTATGGGCAAGAGAGAAAAGCCATGGTTTTAATTTCCCCCTTTTTTAAATTAAGATTTAATGAAGCGCATACTGTTAATACTGTAAAACTAAAAATGATAGTGGTTTATTAGCTTATATGGTAATGCTCAATTTTTTTTTATCGTTTTACAATGAAGTATATATTTTCATGTATTTTGAAGTTTATAAAGTGGCTTAATAGAGGAAGTTAAAGGTTGCTTTAAACAAAAAGGAACGATTTAGGAATTAGATATTTTGTATGTAGGAGAACAGCAAAATGTGCTTGAAAAGAATGAAATTCACATGTCATTATCTCATCTAATAGATTCTACTGACAACAGAAAATACGCTTGTGGGTTATCACCGTAAGGGAGTCAAGCTTACGCCAGCTACTTATACAAACACCCCTTCAGCAGCGTGGGAAGTCCCTGGATCAGCCATTTTCCCCTTCTTGAAAATGGGGGTTATATTTCCCTTTTTCCAGTCATTGGGAACTTCACCTGACTGCCATGATTTTTCAAATGTGATGGATAGTGGCTTAGCAACTTCATATGCCAGCTCCTTCAGGACCCACAGATGGATTTCATCAGGTCTCATGGACTTGTATACATTCAGGTTCCTAAGATGGTCTCGAACCAGCTCCTCTCCTACAGTGGGGACAGGGTCTTCATTCTCACTGTCCCTGTGTCTGCCTTCCAAGACTTGGGTGGTGTGGTCAGAGCAGTTGCCTGTTAAGACTGAGGCAAAGAATTCATTGAGAGTCTCAGCCTTCTCCAAATCCAGGGTAGCCAGTTCTCCTGACAGCTTCGGGGAGAGGGCCCAGATTGTTCCTAGTCTGTCTTTTATTCACTATATACCTATAGAATCCCTTCCTGTTATCTTTAACATCTCTAGCCAAGTTGAATTCTAAGTGGGCCTTAGCTTTCCTAACCTGGTCCCTAGCTTCCTGGACAACATCCCTGTATTCCCTGTATTCTTCTGATGTTGTACCTTACATCCACTACTGGCTGTGTGTTTATTGCCTGGGGGCCTTGGACTAAGGTTCTTGTTTCATTGTACTTTATGGTAATAACTTGTAATACGGACAGGCTCCAGCAGCAGGGCAGGATGGACGTGGCCCTGCACTTGTACCTGGCCATCCGGCTGCTCTTCACTGTCCTGGCCCTTGTTCTTGCCTGTTACCACTGTTTCGGTGCCAAATCCAAAACAAAGCATCAAGACAGCTACTGTGAAGAAAACAAACTCTATTGCAGGACAACACTTCTGTGTATGACTTTCTTCACAGTTCTGCCAAAGGCTAGGCAATCATCTCTTTAAGTTACAGACTCTATGCTTTCATAGCACAATGCAAATGGACACATGATGAGACCTTTAGTCTTCACCTAAATATGGGTACTAAATACCAGTGTTAAATTATAAAATTGTGGGAGCCCACTTTGATTTGCAGGAAGTTATTATCAACATTTGTATGCAACTGAAAAAAAAAAACCAAACCAAAAAAAAAACACACAAAAAACCCCCCACCAAACAAAACAAACAAACAAACAAAAAAACCAAACCAAAACAAAAAAAAACCCCAAAAAATAACAAAACAAAACACCCACCCTGAAGAATAAAAATTCTTTTGTCTGGAGGATCTGATATGCCTGAGAAATTTCCATGGATGTGGTTTATTGAGTAACCACTAACATATTCAAAAAGATAATTGCAACCACAAAGAAAGGACTTGGTTCAAAGTCAGTTCATGTATACGTGGATGGGTTGGTGCTGAGGTCAGCTCTTTTTTTTCCCTAGAGGCTTCTGTCATAAATTAAGTGGTACAAACTGGATGCAACATGCTTCCTTGGTACCACTTGCATGAGGTTTGTTCAACACGTTACTCAGGGTGATATCGAATCAGGTCTTCATACTTCAATGAGCGTCTAAATATGAAGATTAGTGGACTTTGCCATTTACTGTGCAAACTTACAAATTCTTTCTGTTTCCTGTAATCGGCTGAATTGGAAGTGTATATCTACATGTCTAGAAATGTTAAGGAAACTTAAATTCATATCTGGATTTTACAGTTACTGTTATCCAGAAGTACACAAGGTTCTCAGTGTCCAATAAGCCCATGCCGTCATGAATCTTGAGAAGAATTTGCAACTGGTCACTTTTACTAGCTGGCTTTGCTTTAATAAATCCTTAGGTTGTGAAATTCACCTATAGTCTGAGGACTACGTTTTTTTAGTAAGCTGTTTTATTTTCTCCCTAGCACACAAAATGTGATAAAAGTTTTTAAAAGTTTTCTGAGACACATCTCAAAGGAGCACACGGAAGAAGAAAAAAAAGAAGTTACCATAAGTAAGCTAAACACACACTTCACCAAAGAAGTATTTTGGTACCTAAAAACATAAAATGGGTATATTGTTCTCCATCAAGAACCATTTTCAGGCTGCCAGAATGGTGGGCTGTTCTGGTAGTGCGAATGATTGGTGTCTTTCATGCAGAATGCCTGAAGGGATGTCTTGAAATTAGAGCTGATGGAGCCCTGAATAACCAAGATTCTCTGAGGCCCACACTGAAGCAAGCCATATGATTTAAATGTAGCTTAAAGCCAAATTTATTCTTTTACCACACAGTGTCAATAGGGAAAAAAACCCAATAAACAATGAAAATAATTGTAGTAATGTAAAAATTAAAACAGATGTATCATTTTGTTCCAGTAACCCCAGGAGAATATTAATGAGGCAACCTCTGAATATGAATCATGAATAAAAACCTTTTCAGAAGGTATTTGATTTAATTTTCTGATAGAATTTAGCTAGTAAACTCATTATTAGCAATTTAAATTTAAATCATTCAATATAATTTTTAAGCTCAAACATGAGCTGCATGGAATTCTAAAGGACAAAGCTTGCTTGTAAGCTGCTTCTGGAATTGAAAAAGGTAAAAATAGCTTTGGGCAAAAGTTGGACGGTTTTGCTTCAATGCTCTTTTCCTTCACCGGATGATCTTTGCTTGTTCCAACTTGCTGGTTAGTTAAAGGAATTAGAATTCTTGCCAAAATGTAGACAAGTTAAGTTTTTACAGCCTTCTTTCACTAATGATATTTTCATTTTTTTATACTATTAGAATTACTTCCACACTTTAAATAGTTACAGAGAACCTTTAGTAGCCTAAAGTGTGCACAGCTGTATTATTTTAGGTGCATGAGACACATTTCTCATAAAACTGCCTTTTATGCTTCAGATCACCTAAGCTGTCTGGTTAACTAGTAGATGTAAATTTATGATATAAGTACTTGCTTTAAGAAGATCAGAGGTGCTCAAAACTTTAGCAGTCTAGTAGCAGTCTTTTTTTTTCCTTTTTACTAGCTGGTGCAGTGCTGTGTTTTTGACTTTCATCCTGGGAACAGCGTTGATAACACCGATGTTTTTAGCTGTTGCTAAGTAATGTTTAGTCTGACCAAAGACTTTCTGAGTCTCATGCTCTGCCAGGGAGGAGGGGATTCCAGGAGGAAGCAGAGAGAGAACACCCGAGCCAAAATAGCCAAAGAGGTATTCCATACCACAGCACATCATGCCCATTATATAAACTGGGGCAGTTACCTGAAAGGCCCAGATCTCTGCTCTAGTCCATCTGGGCATCAGTTGGCAGGTGATGAGAGGTTGTATTCTCTTCCGTTGTTTTTTCCCTTCTCATTATTATTATTGATGGTAGCATCAGTAGTTTGTGTTATACCTGAGTTATTGGACTGTTCTTATCCCAACCAGTGGGAGTTGCTTACTTTCGATTCTCCTCCCCACCCCTCTGGGAGCAGGGGGAAGAAGAAGGAGGGAATTGAGTGAGCGGTTGAGTGGTTCTGAGTTACGGGCTGGGCTTAAACCACGGCAAAGTATTATGATCAGAATTAATTTTGCCATTGATATTGAGGGGAGAAAAAGAATTTTAAATGGATTAAGAGTAAATTCCAAATGAAAGAAAAACATGCTAGTAAAGTGTAGAATATGACCTGTAATACATATTGATCAGCAACTGTACTTTCCGTTTTTGCTGTCCTTCCTCTTGCTCTTAGTGTGTCTTTAGACTGCAAATTTGAGAAGAATCTTGGGTTCACACCTATCACTATATGGCATACTTTATTTCTGTCACTGCATAGAAAAAAACCCTGATATTTGGATTGTACTGCAAGTGTGTATTTTAAGTGATTATTGCCATTAGAAAAAGCACTTGTGTTACTAGAATGGTAACTATATAACTGATTTATTTATTTTTTTTTAAAGACTTTCATTACTGAATTTCTCAATACTGAAGAACTGAGCCATTAATCACAACTGTTAGTGCATCATCTATTTCTCATAATAGTAATTTCACTGACACAAATTAAGCATTTTGAGTATATTGTTCTAGTACTGCGAATTTAGAGTGATCTTATTCCATTATTTGACTATTTACTTTCATCATTGCAGTTGGTCCAAATTTTCTAGTCTGTGCTGGCATAAGACATTTGGTATCCTCGTGTCGCATATGCAATATGAGATGCATATTTGATTTAACTGACAACTCTCTTTAAGTAGCTATTATTACTTCAAAAATTTTTTTTCCTTAAATAACCAAATTATTCTGATTTTCATGCTCGTAGCCATGTTGTACTGTTTAATTTCAAGATGTTAATTAATCTGCCCTCCAAAAATATCTGACAGTTCTGCTGCCACTGCTGTTGTCAGTCTGTCTGTGTTGAGATGTGTGCCTGCGTGCTTTGATAAGGAGGTGGGAGTCGTGGGCAAAGGTGTGTTGGTTACTGTGAGTGCACTGTGAATGAAACTTGTAAATTGTAATTTTGACTAATTTTGTATTTGTAGATTTGACTCAGCAGCTGATGAAGAGAGTGATGTGCAAGACAAATAGTGGTGTTTGCTTTCTTGTGGCTTCAACACTGCTGTCAGTGTCTTGCAGGTTCAAGCATACAGGCTTGTCTAATCTCAAAAGCTGAATTTCTTAACTTTGTCACTAGAATAAAATAAAGTGGTACAATCTCTCATTCATTTTAGAAGTGGTTAAAAAGGCATTTAGTATTTGCTTAGCTTTGGTAATACAGGTTGCCTTCAGGATACATGAACAATTCTGTTGGAACTGAAAGCAAACGGGATCAAATATGCCCTTTCCCTGCTTCCCTCAACCAGTTCTCTGCAGGAGGTTTCCATCTTCCCACTTCTGCTGACATAGCTACATATCTCTTTACTTATTTGAATTGATATCTGGAATGATCTTCGTAGAAAGCAACAAGTATTTATTTAGGGATTTTTTTGTTGCTGTTTATTTGTTCTTCTTTTTTTTTTTTTTAACAGTTTTTGTTTTCCTTAACCTATATCATCTCACAGATCTGGCTAAGGGAAGGGTCAAACAGTTGTGTCAATGTAATTGGCAGAAAGTAAGTGTGGGAACAAATGGCTGACAGTGGGTGAGAGGTGATAATGATTTAAACCAGACCTGCTGCTGAGAAGTCTCTAATGTAAGTCCTTGATGTAATCAGACTTCTATATTCCAAAGAAGGAAAAATGAAAATTCTTGGAAATTATGTCAGTGTTCAATAAGATTAGAATTTCAGTAGCAAACTACCATTGAGATCAGTTAGCCTGAAATCCACTGAATTCAACAGAATGGCATAATCAACAGATACTTTGTACCTATTAGTATCAGATAAGGTATCCCAATGTGGTGTAAATGCGAGCTGAGTTAAAAGAAGCTTCCTCCCTTCTTCCACTCCTGCTTTTGGCTGCGCGTGTCCAGTATTTCCCTTGAGTCAGATCCAATGACAGAAATTTAGCCCACCACTAAAAGAATGAACCCAAACCAAACAAAAATTAGTTTTCCATTAGATTGGGTTGCTAAAGTGACTCATCGTGCAGCTGTGTATTAGTTACATCTTATGCAAGGGAGGGAAACAGCAGCTGAGGCTGGGGAGAGACCACCCCAGTCAGTAACAGCTCACGGTTTCTCCAAACATGCTGTCATGTTCTGGAAGAAGCAATCTCACCTCTGGCCCATTTCCCCTCCCTTCCTGTCAGCAGAAACATCTGTGTGGTGATGTGGAGCTGAAGAACTGACCTGTGTTATTACTAGCCTGGATCAAGTTTATCAGACGGTGATGTAAACTCATATGTTGCCATAGGGGAAAGGATAGTGCAGACCAGGGTTTAGTAGCCATGACTGAAGTGAGATTTCTTTTCACAACAAGGATGCTTGCTTAAAGTGCATGCAAAACTCTGGGCTGAATATAGCTGTAAGCCATCATAATCCCATCTAAAACATGCCTTCAGCACTCGCGCTGGATCTTCCAGTTCTTTCCTTTACATCTGGGCCAGTATTCTTGCGATGTGAGGATGGCAACCAAGTTTAGAGAAGTAATCTGATAAAAAAAAATGAAACCAATTAATTTTATTTTTTTTTTTTTTACTGCATGACTTCTCAAATCACCTTATTGCTTTATAAGTTGAATAACAATGGAAACAGAAGAAACTCTGACAGTGATGGCCCTGATTTTAGATCTATTCAGGCAGCTAGTGAATCTCACTCTTAATGCAAGTTAAGTAAGAAACAACGGTAATCTGGTGTTTCCTTGATATCCCAAGTGCCAACAGCCATTAGTAGTTTCATTTTGGGGAGAAAGACTTGGGTAGTTCTTTTCCTTTTAGTGTTTCTCATTTTTAGGCACTTAGAATTTTATCCCTGATTACTAATAGATGATACTAAAATTGAAACAATGTCAATCATCCCTGTGCTATTTCCAAGTCTAACTTAGTGGAAAAAAATCAGTGATCAGAATCTACATCACTAGAATAAATTATTTTTCTTCCTGGTGTTGATTTCTTTGTGCAGCCAAAGGCAGGGTGTAGAAATGGTTTTTCTGATAACAAAGACAATCACAAGAATGATTCTATAATAATTGCAGCTGTGAAGAACTATTTGTCTAGTACAGAAAGGAAACTTTATTTTCCTTCATTGTTTAAATTATTTCTGGGTAAACTTGTTTAACTCATTTTAGAGGAGAGATGAACTCATAAGTTGGCTGTGAAAATATCCAGTTTGAGCTTTCAGCATACCATGCAGTTATAAATTCTCTGGCCTTTTCAATCTGCCAGAAAGTTTTGGACCATCTGAGAGAAAATCGGAAAAAAAAAAAGGCCTTTTTGCTTCCACAAATTAAAGACTTGCTGTATGATGATGATGGATCTGGAGATCATTATCTTTCTGTAGCATGATAATATAAGTGATTTTTCAACAAAAATTCTCCAAAGAGGGCATCTCAGGAGTATTAAGAGTCTGGAGTTCAGGGTCTGGGCCTGGTGGCTGCAGCAAGGAGGATGAGTCATGCTCTGGTTCAGAAATTCATAGTGGCAGAAGAGGATGATAGTGCTGTGTGTGGTGGCATGTGTGACTGTAGCTGGTAGATATTAACAGTCCTGGAGGACTGAGGGAAGCTTCTCCTTAGTCAGGAGATCATCATTTTGCTGTCCATGGGCTAATGCATTTAACTGTCTTAACTTTTCTCTCTTAATGCTTCTCTTGAGGTTTTCCTTTCTTATTTGTATAGAAGGGATAAATACACAACAGAGTTTGGTGAGAATGGACCATATGCATGTTGTAGCTTGCATGCTGAGCCAACAATTCAGACCAGATTCAGGTTCAAAGGCAAACTAGAGGTAGGAAAATCTCTAATTCCATTCATCCTTGCAACTTCATGGCAAGGATGTTTTAATGATAGGGAATCCTGACATGGATCAGTTTTACCCAGTCCGTGTACTTTGACTGGACCAGTGGCAAACTGGCTGATAGACCTGGGCAATTCTTTCAAACCTGGGGCTAGAAAGATTGGATTTTTTCAGAAATAAACATAAAATGTTGTGTTTGAAAGATACTTCTTGAAACGCTTCCTTTGACCCAAAATGACATATTTTGTTTTGTGCTTATAAGATCACATTTTAACCTTCATTTTAAATGTCTTTCGTGTTTTAAACAAAAATGTCACATTGAAAAAAATACATGCAAGGAAATGTTTCTATTTGAAATTTTCACTCAGAATATTATGGTGGTAAATGCATCATACCTGTACGTAATTTCCCCTCACACACTGAAACTATTACCTAACTTAAATCTAAGTTAATTATAAATTTGGGATCTTTGAAGCTCCATGTTTTTTTGGTTTTCCAGCAAAATTTAATATTTTCTTCTATACTATATACTGACCTTTATATAATTCATAAGGCACAGGTATGTAACGGTAGAAAAGCAGGCTGGTCTCCTCCATGTTTTAACCTATTTCCAGGAAGAAATATTTGTGTAGTCATTCGTGGGAATGTAGCTGGGAAATTTCTTTTCCAGTTTCTTTCCCAAGTGATCTTGCTACAGGTTTCTCTTCATGGAGTGGTGAAAATAGTTTTTGCATGTGCTATCTTTAAAATAACAACATCCCCCCCCTCCCCTGTTCCATGATTTGATGAATCGATTCACAATCAGAATAAATGTGCAACTAAATATGAATTGTACTGATCAACCTTACAAATGCATGCAGTTTCCTCACTCAGAGCTCCAGTACTTGTGTTTTATTCTATTCTGTCATAATCTAAACAAAACTTTCTCAAAAGATGAAAAATATCCAATACTTTTTTGATGGTGCTGCCCTAGTTACAAAAATGAATTGCATACTAATTTTACTGTAGGCTCTTGGAGCTTCACTCTATCAACTTTGGTATCATATTCCCAACTCTAGCATGTGAATAGGTCTACTGAAGTTAATTGTAGGGTATTTTTCAGAGTTTTTCCTTGTTGACCTGCCTCTGCACTTTTGCTAATTTCAGCTGAAGCAAAGTGGAATTATACTAATTGTTTCTGGAAATGCTTCTTTTCAGAGGAATCAAATAGCTGGATGCAGTAGCACTTCCATAAAGTTTCACTTATTACTTACTAAAAACCCCCAATGTCCTCATCTGCAAATTCTACTAGATATATGGCTTTTTTTTTTACTCCCCTGAACAGAAGGATGAATAATAATTTCAGGATTCCACCCTGTGGGTTTATGTATTTATTTATTTATTTTAATTTACTTTACAATATTAATTTCAGGTGATATTTATGCCTTTTTTTCTGGCTTCCTTTGGTAGATGAATGTATGTGGAGCTTGTAAAATTCGCTTCAGTGGAACTAGTAGAAAGAGAATGACTCAAAACTATTCTCTCCCAAATAACAATCCACTTGAAACAACTAATTGTTTTCATGTTTGTGGGCATCCCCTACTTTAAGAATTTTTTGAACTCCCACGGTTCTAAACTGTCTTGTTTTCTGACCTCCCAAGCGAAATATCTAGTGGAAATGCAATGTCAAAACGCTTCTCCTTGATCTCTCTGAAAAAGCGCTTTCTTGTTATAGCTTCTGGTTTCTTAGTTGTAAATGTATTAATTACACAACAGATAATTAGGTCCATATAAAAGCCTCAAAAAATTCCAAACGTTGAAATCACTTCAAAATAACAGCAGAGGCTATATCTCTTTGTAAATTATCTAATACAAGCAAAGGATTATATCACAGAATATTCAAGCATATTCTTCATTATTATTTGGATAGAAAAAAAGTCATTCTAAGTATTATCTCTTGGGCTATATCTATATATATATATCTATATATATCTATATATATATCTATATATATCTATATATAAAATATAGATATTATATATCTACTATATACATAGTAGCAGAAAAAATTCGCTTCTTTTACTGTTTTGTTGGCTTGTCTTCCAAATTCTAAGGACTAATTGTAAAATTCCCAGAATGACTGAAAACACCACTAGAAAGAGTTTGGCACTGTCTGTGTACGCCGTCCCTTCAAAGTATTTGTACACAGTGGTGAGATCTGCCCTGGCTTTCTCCTCTCCAAGCTAAATGGTCTCAGCTCTCTCAGCCTTTTCTCACGTAAGAGGTGCTCCAGACCCTTAATCATCTTCATGGCCCATTTTGATGCTCCCTCCAGTATGTCTATGTCTCTCCTATACCGGGAAGCCCAGAACAAGACACAGCATACCAGATATGGCCCCTGGCCCCACCAGCGCTTAGTAGAGTGGCAGAATCACCTCCCTTCACCTGCTGGCAACACTTCGTCTAATGCAGCCCAGGCCACCTTTGCTGCAAGAGCACATTGCTGGCTCATAGTCAGCCTGGTGTCCACCAGGACCCTCAGGTACCTTTCTGCAAAACTGCTTTCCAGCATTGTGGCTCCATCATATACAGGTGCATGGGGCTGTTACTTCCGAGGAACAGGACTTTGCGCTTCTCCCTGTTGAACTTCATGAGGTTTATATTAGCCCATTTCTCCAAATGTTTAGGTCATCCTGCTTTGTGTGGCTAATATGATCATTTTGCTCCTCCCATAAGAAGGTGTTTGTTCACCCAGAGTAATATAAATTATGAGATTATTTTCTTCAGAAGAATCTGAAGCCTGTCTCCAAATCAGAGTATGTTTGTGCAGTCAGGATCAGACTTTTAGTATGTGACCAAGTGTTTTTCATAAGTCAGTTGCAGATATTTAAAGTAAAAAGTATGTCTTCGACTGGTTTCCTGTTAATTCTATGATATATTGTATATTTACTGAAACTATGTATCCATAACCATTTGTTAAGTGAACTGTCATGATTTTGTTATGTCTAATGTGTTTCTGTCTAATACATTTAATTTCATTAAATGTAAATGTCCATAGGAAAAAATAATAATTATTTTGAGGAATCTCCTTCTGGATAAATGCTGCGATTGAGAGACGGGACATAGCTTGATGCAAGCAACGTGTCTGTTTATTAACAGTCTTCATGCACTTATAT
>JARCZZ010028303.1:0-18622 GCA_030323915.1 Brotogeris chrysoptera | reverse complement strand
TAGCATGAGACTCAGAAAGTCCTTGGCCAGACAAAACATTACCAAGCAGTAACTGAAAACACTGGTGTTATCAGCACTGTTCCCAGGCCGAAAATCAAAATCACAGCGCTGCACCAGCTACCAAGAAGGAGAAAAATGACTGCTGCTGCTGAACCCAGGACACTGTAGCTCAACTTAATTGCATTACTTTTCTTAGCATCCTATTTTAACAACAGTCATTTTGGGAATGGTGCAGATATTTGCAGATCTAATGGGGAAATTATTTTTTCTGAAGACTTTAGGAAGAATTCAAAACCTTTTATAGACCTTTTATTGTTTTTGAAAATGGTTTTCCAGTATTTTATTTTGATGTAAAGTCCTAGTCTTCTAAATTCACATTTCACGTTGTGATAAAAAAGTACCAAGTGGGCTTTTTAACCTTTGCTTCTAAGTTATATTAGATGTTTGTTTACGGTTGAACACAAAAAAATGTTATTTAGAAATTCATAGTTGTTAACACTGTTGGGTGTTGTTGAAGTGAAAGGTTTTAACACTGGAATCCTTACTATGGCTGGAAAAAGAAAAGTACAATCTATAACTTGGCCGGTGGCCTAAATTCAACAAAGTTCCAGATAATATAAGGGAAATGAAGTAACGAAAATCTTTTCAGTGTCTAGCAACTCCTCCATTTTCTGTCTTACTCAGAGCTAACCCACCTTAGCTTTTCCCCTGAACCCTTTTCACAGCCACTTTCAGGTGCTTCACGCCCTATAAAAATCCTGTCTCATACATCACAACATAGACAATGACTCTTCAATACATCAACAGTACTAAATTATTTTTCCTCCATTTTTTTTTTTTTTGTTGTTTCTGAAATAGTTACAATTTTCTACTGGGTTTTGATTTTTGACTTATCTTTTCTGCCCATGTGATTATATTTCCAAGCTTCTAAAGCCATGAATTTGTGTGCACAGTCCTTGAGCCATCAATATAATTTTTTTTTAAATGTTAGAAAATTTAACTACTTTTCTAAAAAAAAAACCAAGAACAGAAAACACATAGAAGAGCCCTTGAGCAAAACCTGCGTAAAACCCCAAAACCTATGGGAAAACAGGTAAATAGCCCAGCTTTTTTATGGGCAGAGGGAAAACAAAAAGGTATTTTACGTGTTTTTTGTTGTTCTGGAAGAGCTTAATAGCTGGAGGCACCAGATTCTTCAGTACAGTCATTCTGAATATCACTGTCCAAAAATCACAGCAGTTCCCACAGCCTAGGCAGTAGTCAGCTGTTCCCACAGGGTGCATTAGCAAAACCTTTCCACATCAGCAGAGTCTTTAGATCAAATCTCAATTCTCCGAAAGTTATCTGACACCATTGCTGCAAAAAATCTTATGTAAGCGAGAGTCTGTTTGCGCATAAAGGGTTATAATTTGTGTCTTCGGGAAATGTACAAAATCCTCGATGCATAAAACCGAAGTTACAGTGAAAAAATAGAAGCATTTTAAACGGGAACATCTCCCTGTGGCTTTTCTCTAACAGAATAAAGCCTTAACTAACCTTGCAAATATTTGTCGTATATAGGTGAGGATCCAGAACATAGGTTGGTGAAGTTTTCATGATCATGTGCTGGTACCAAAAGAGCTGATAGTTGATGGGGGGAGGATGAACATATTTGGGTTATCTGAGACAAAATAGTTCTAGAAATAACTCCACCACCATCCCCTTCATATATAACTTCAGATATATAACAGATCACAACCAACATCCTATAGAACTTTACAAAAGCTGTTCCTTAGCCAAATCAGGCTCCTGACAAATGCATGACATGTGACTCAAGTGACTATGACATGCTCATTTCCAAAAGGAGATGAGAAGTAGTTGGTTTGGAATCTGGGCTTAGATCTCTTAATGCAAAGCCTGTTTCTGGCCTCTACTAACTGGATGTTTCTTAATCAAAGTTCTTTTCCTGGAAGTTCAGTTTGCCACGTCACTCTAGGTCTTAAAATTGTCTTCTATTTGCTGAATTAAAAACTTATATTTTACACTTGTAAGAACAACACATATTAACACCACAAGTCATACAAATCTATCTATTCCTGAGGTTTGAAATTGTATTAAAGGCTTGATGCAGTCATTATAAGTGTTGCTGGAGGCGTGGCTTCAAGGTGATAGGTGACTTTGACTGTTGAATTGTTGCCATATAGACTGGTCCTAAAAGCAAGTTTAAACAAAAAAATTGGATAAAAATATCATAGCACTATATTGACTCCTTTATCATTCCTTTTCATGTAATTCAGGTTTTGTTTACTAGAGTAACCCTGTGCAACTGAGATGATTAAGAATGTCATGGGGAGGATGAATCATGCTTATGAAATTTAGCAATTTAAGGTATTCTTCACCCCATAATACTAAAATCTTGTAGTACAATGTTCTGTAGTAATAATTATTCACTTTTGGATAGTGGGAAAAATGGGAGCAGCAACTGACTCAAGTAGCTAAATCCAGCTACTGGTGATTCGCACCATCAAAGTAGTGTCTCTCTTGCTCTTCAAAAGTACTGTGGATCCCCCTTTATTGCCTCTTCTGAAAACACCTGTCTGTCTAGCAAACACAAACCCAAGCAATGATGTGTGCGATGCAATAAGTAAAGATTCTGTCCCCCTTGCACCATGAAGCATATGTATTTTGTATTTTGGAGGGAAATGGAGTTATTTCCTCACCATCATCACTCTTTCGTTTTTTAAGCATTTGGGCAGCGCTTGTTAATAGGCCCAACAGACAGCATGACATTTTGCCAAAATACTAATACAGATGCTTATTTATTTCATTTTTATCTCTCTGATGCTGTTTCCTCTGTTAGGCAGGACTCTGATTGTGACAAGTTAGATGCTGGAGGACAGGATACTTTACCACACAAAATTATGGGTAAAGCAGTATTTTTAGGTGGTCATTTCAGTTTAAAAAATGTGCACTGACCTATGCTTTATCTCATTTTCCTTTGAAAGTTAATACTGGTCTTTCAATTTTTTGATTACTTCATTACTATGCTAGTTACAAATTTTCATTAACAATGCTGCTTTATAAATAATGAAACATGTATCAAATCTGTTGTTGGACTTTCTCATAGTTTATCCTCAGCTGAGAAAATTGCATGGAGTAGTTAAATTTATCCATTTATCAGAATTTATATACAAATGAAGTACGCTGTTCATTTTTTTTTTTTTTTTATAATCTTATGTAAGTCAGTCTAAGTCCATCAAATTAAATGGAACTAAAGTAAAAATATATGCTGTCTCCTAGATGCTTAGCTGATAAAAAAACCCCATCAATGTTATAAATATGAAATTTAAGTTATAAAACATTGTTAGCCAAATTCTGGATCATGTCTATATACCTTGCAGAATGCAGCTTAAATTTGTCTTTCTGTGTAAATGAGTTTCTATTCTGATATCACCTGACTTCTGGCACTTTGTAACTTGCAATTTCTCACATCACACTGTATTTTTTACAGTTTTTCATTTCAATTTAAGTACTAATTAGTGTAGGGAAATGAAATGAAAAATTCAGATCTAAATACTCAGTAGATTTGGGTCCTGCTATATCGGGTTTGAGACAAATCTAAGGCTTTATGTATTCCATAGTATGTTTAATGGAGTGCCTTTGTTTAAAATGTCTCTTCCAGACTGACTGCTCAAGAATAATAATTTTGGTCTGTAAGTACTCTTTTGAAAATATGAAGGAGTAAAAATTGAAATATGGACCACCATTGTTAGAGCAGTAATGAATTCTTAAATTTTCAAATACCCACTGAAATAATAAGAATGTAAGTAGTGTCCATTTCTATATTGTGCTTTTCTGAAACTTCATAATGGCAAGAGAAACATCAGTCTTGCTTATAATTTCTATTCCAAATGTTTGAACCGGAGAATCAACCAGCATATTTATCTCCAAATTACAAGCTTATTTCATTGCTTTTTCAGGTGCCAAAAATTCTAGATGCCCAATGTCCAACTATGAAAATCTTCAATTTCTTCTAGCAGCTTTTACAAAATAGGAAACATTATCATGAGAAAAATTATAGCAGGTCTTAAATTGAAGATGGTGGGGGGAACTTAAAATCAACTGCAGGCTTAGGGACTGGCTGCTGGTTTGATTATTCATGCTCAAAATTGTTTAAGGAAAACAACTTTTTTTTCCTTAGCATACTTGAGATTGCCGTGAATTTTTTCCCAAGCTGCTAGAATTGAGACATCTCAATGGCACTGAGGATTCAATGGCTACAGGGTTGGCTGTAAGTGATTCTCTTTAGGAAAAACAACAGAACCCAATATGAGTGTCGGATTCAGGAATGTTAAGAATCAGAGAATGTACCAAATTTCTCAGCTATAACGTCAACTTAGAAAACACTTCCAAAGACAAAGATACGAAAGGTGTGTGGTGGGGTTGTTTGTTTCTTGTTTGGTTGGTTTCTGTTATTTCTAGTCTTTTTGAATGGCGGATTTCTCTCAGGTGGGCTCATCAGGTTTCTATGAACACAGAACTCCAATTCTGAGTCTATTATGAGATATTTAAACTAAATAGAAATTTGTTTTTATTACTGACCCAGCAAAATTGCTTCTATTGTCAAATGTGAAACGTCTAGCTGCAGAAAACTCGTTGGACTACACCGCTCGTGTGCTTAAAACCCAGAAGTTTATTTTATTCTCTATTACTCTTTATCTCACTTTGATTCTCAGATAGCATTTTAAAATGCATGAACTTTGGACATATGATGGCACTGTTGTGCCTGAGCTAACTCTGTTCAGTGATTATATGCCCCTTGTCATCATACGTGGTTTTTTTGTTCAAAAAAAAAAAAACAGTAGCAAAACTCCAGAAAGGAATCTTTATAGCTTTTTAAAGAAAGCTTTTCTCAACGGTTCATCTATTTTCAACCCATCAATGACTTCCAACCTCATTTATTGACCGACCCCTCGATCTCATTTCATTTTTTAATATTGTCAATCATTTCAGGCACTGCTTTGTGTTCCCTGTGTTTTCAAAAGCGTAGGATGAACTATTTTGTGTACTTTTTTCTTGGTTTGATTTTTTACTATCACCATAACTTATTTCTGGCCACTCATGGAGGCTGATTCCTAAGCCAATGCTCCTAAATGGACTTTTTTAGCAGAACTCCGGGGCTGCAAGTATGTGTGTACAACCCTGTGAGTCTTTCGTTGCCTATGGGGCCCCATAAAACTTCCAGTCTAGTTGCTCAAGAATGATAATAGTGGTAAATCCTGCAAGAAACCAGATAGAAGGCTTTCTGCCTCCTATACAGGGGCAATAAATGGAAGTCCAAAGGTTTGGGGATATGGGAAGGCCAAGTGAAAGGAAGCTGTGTCCTTTCATTTTCCTGCTGGATGAAGCTGGAAAAGCTTGAGTGGATTTTTTTTTTTTAATTCAGAATCCTTGTTTAAAAATAAAAGCTACCTTAAAAGAAGTAGTCTGGGGATTCGTGATTCTCAGGAAATTATGCTCTATTTAGTGAGTCAGTTCATATGACTTGTGGTTTGCAGTGTCCACAGCAGTAACAGACACAGATGACTAAGTCTGCAGCACTTTGCTGTTTGTTTCCATCCAGAGAAACAAGAAGCAAGTATAAATAGTACTCCTTTCTGCTGTAATTGGTTCACTAATTGCATGCAAAGATCTTTTTTTTTAATTTATTTTTTTACCCATGCAATACCTGTCACCCTCCAGAAGCTTCTCTTAGTGTTTTAGACATCTATCACAGCCCCATGTTCCCATTGACCCTTCCCTATCACATGTAAAGCCACAGTATATGTTTGCTTGACAGCTTGTTGCTGGGTTGTCCAGGCCACTAGGTTTAAAATTATATTTTGTAACCACTGGAGAGTCATTTTCTGGCCACGAGGTGTTTCATCTGGTGCCCAATTGCTTGGGTGGAAATTGGCACAAATGATTACTTTTATAAAACTATCATGGAATTACAGAATGAAACAGGTATGAATAGCAGCTTCTCAGGAAGCAGTTAAAGTTACGGAGGGCTACAAAGTGAATGATTCAGCAATCCTGTGATTTTGAAAGATGTCGGAGAACAAGAAGCATAAGTAGAAAAATGGCTTATGTATGAAGTGATCCTTCTACCCTTCTATGTCCATTTTTGAGTGTTGTTGAAGGAGGGGAGACCAGCTGCACGGTATACGGACAAAAGTCACAAAAGTGATCATAGAGTACTTTTGAGTACAAAACAAACAGTTTGCAGTTGTTTAGCAAATATTTACAGAAAAATAGAAATAAATAAATGGATTCTGAAAAGAGGAAAATCTCTACATGTCTTGGTTTCTGTTTCTGTGGTAGATAATAAACCAGTTGGAAGTTTGGCAGGTGCTCCTCTCTTCTCACTTGCATGTTTTGGTCGTGCGTATATATCCAGCCAGAGCCACCTGCTTGGCTCTTCAGTTCTGGTTGCAACCAGGAATGACAAAAGTAGCTGTAAGTGTGTGATTCCCTAAGAAAAAAAAAAAAAAAAGACCTGGAATGGAGGAAATTTTGCATAGCAGCATCTTAACAACTGTGTCAAAAATTGTCAATGTAGAATGGGGACTGATGTTTTTCAGGAACTGTTGTGATGGGGAAAAATGTAGTCCCCAGTGCACAGTCCATTTGAGCAGGAGCTTGTGCTGGTCATTTTTATCCTGTGGCTGTTGCTGTACAGCAAAGGCACCACACCTCAAGTTCAGCTTCATCAGGTATAGTAATTCCTGTGTATGACTCCGTCTCCTAGTTTCCTTCATTTTCAGGGTTTTTTTTTCTTTTTTCTTTTTTTCTTTTTTTTTAAAATCTAATCCAGTACAGCATTTTATGCCACCATGACTTTTATTAAAGGAGTAACGTGGCCTCTGTATGATAGAGATTTCCTTTAATCTTTACTCCTGAAATATGCTTATTACAACAATGACTTCTATTTTAGATAGGATATTCCCACACAAGAATAAAAAACAAACCAAACAAAAAACAAAAACAAAATGAACCAAAACAAACAAGCAGAAAAAAAAAAAAAACCACCAAAAAAAAAAAAAACCAACCACCAAAAAAAAACCCAAACCGAAAAAAACAAACCAAAACACCTGGTCTTGAATCGCATCTTGTTGTGGCTTCAGGTTGTTTTGGGGTTTTCTGTCATCCATCTCTGTGTGTGTTGTTTTTTCCCTCTGTTTCAATGTGGTGTTAGATTTGCATATGTGCATTTAGACACATTTTAAGACCATGTCTATGCAGGGTGCACTAGATTTGTTTCTTAGATACATGCTGGTAACATTCCTAAATGCATTTCATTTAACATTAAATCTACTTCAGTTCCTATGATGCTGAAAGTTTTTTTGCTGTCTTCACATTTTCACTTACCGATATAACTATCTTCTTTTCAGTGTGCTTCAAACTTTAAAATTTCACTATGTGCAAAGAAATTATTTCCGTTTTCTATTTAATCACCTCTGTTGAAGATATGTAGTTGTTACTCAGATGATGTAGTTAACTCTTGCCTTTTAACAACACAGTTATCTAGGTTTTAAGAGTGGCTTTCCTCCCTTCTCTGGTTCTGCTTCAATTAAAAAACAATTTAATTGTGCAGAAATAGAAAAGTTAAATATTCATTAAAAGTTAATACTCACTAGTGAACTTCTTTTTCTAGGCTTTCCAGCCATGTCAAGTCAAGAGCTCCACTATAGAACAAATAGTCTTTTTTTTTTAATTACACTTGTTTCCTTGTATTGTTTCTGAGATCCAAATAAGGCATCAGAGTTACGTTTCCACTAGTTCTTTCCATTCAGGTTATACTCTTTGATAATCATTCTTAAATGTGTGAGAACTTTATCTCTTCATGATGTTTTCCTACTTACAATGGAGAAAAAGAAGTTTCCAGTAGCTTTTGGAGATAAGTGTCACAAAGCTTATCACTGGATACAAAGTGACCAAATAATTTTGACACAGTAGTCTCTATCTCCTCTCAACAACCCCCTTCACAAAAATGTACTGGAGTGAAAATAATAATGCTTTGGGCAGACAATTTGAACAAGAGGAATTTTCTAATTCTTCCTAAACATGCTGGGTTACCATGCCAGTATGGAACTGCTTAGTTCATTAAAAAATGTGAAGAAAAAGTAGCTGGAAGCATCAAATTATTAAATCTCTATCTAAATATTTTTTTCTCCATTTGGAACCACCATATTCTACTATACTTAACAAAGATGTGTGGTTTTATTTTCAGCCGGGTTTCACAAAGAAGCAATGTTTATGGGAATGAATTCTGTGCCTTTTGGTTCCTCATGGCAAATTTTAAATCTGTTGGCCAATCTGAGCTTAATTTACTACACAGGTAGTCAGAAAGATGTGACATTTCTAAATTACTATTTCTCTTATCTTGCATTCTTTTTGGTTGTCATACCACATGTCACGGATTTTGTCAAAAAAAATCTGTTCTTTATTGGTACCCTATCTGATCTTTTGCATGCTAGACAGAAAAATAATGACCACAGTGTTCCATAATGACCATAGCATTCCAAAGCTGATATTTTAGGCAAATAACTACTTCTTATGTCTGCACTAAAATAAACTTTTGAAAATTGTAATGTTCAGTGAAAACTGAGTATCAGTCTTTGAGTTACGAGTCCTTTATAAATGTAGCATTTACAAATGCTGCAAAAACCCTAAAAATCTTAGCCAGCATTTGTAGAAAAATATTTCTATATAAATGTATGCAATTGATACTTATAATGTTTTCTAAAACCTTTTGAAAAACTAAGCCATCATTTTTTTCAGCATCACAGCTGTTACCCAGGCAGGAGTTTTCTCAAGCTTATTCTTTACCTTTCCTCTTTGTACTGTTAAATTCCCAACCCCATGAGATACGAATGGTTGAAGAAGTCTAGAGTGGGTTTTGATTTTTAATTTTAGGGACTTATTCTACCATAAGTATCTTTCCTGAATGTTGTAGGAAATGCAAATAAGAACAATAGGATTTAACATTTACTTGTCTCTTAGTGCTTGATTGTAAGGGATTCTGGGGAATGATTCTCAGTAGAATTAGGCCTTTAATATTCTGTATTAGGGTCTTCCAGTTAAATTTGTAGGGGGTTTTATATCTAATTAGTATCCATGACTTTGCTCTGTATTTGTGAAGCTAGTTATAAGACATACATTTTTAATGCAACTACTCTCCTTCTGCTGCATACTTTTTATTAAATGTTTTAAAAAAACTCAAAATTAACTGTTTCTTGATAAAGGGGTTTTCATCATTATTGGTTTTATACCTATTGTATTAATACGTTTTACCTAATGTTATTCTAGTTTTTTCTCACGTGAAGAATTGAGTAGAAATCTCATGCATATCACAAATATCAAAGGTGTCTTTAAACAAGTTTTGTGATCAGAAAGATAAAAGAAAACCCCAGCCTCCCATACTCATGTACTGCTCAGTATTGGACTTGCCTGTTCCAGTAAAAGAGGAAATATACTGCTTATTTTTCAATTAAGGGTGATTAGCTAAATAATATTAGAAGAATGGTTCAGATAATGGGCAAAATGAATATTTTTTGATGGAGTAGCTGAATCTCGAAAAAGAATTAGGGCTAGCTGCAGCAGAGGACAGCTGGCTAACATCTTTGTATTGTATCTGATGCTTGCATAAAATTATGTTGGAAACTCAATGTCACTGCACTAAATGAAATTCATAAACTGCAGAACAGATCTCAGTCTGTGATCTGACAAGTTCATGGTGGTTTGAGGATTTTGTCATTAAAGGACACAAAGTATTGTGAATATGATAGTGAAACAAAGTGAAAGAAACTTAATGTTCAGTTACAGATGCAGTCTGATAATAAATCTGACAGATCCTAAAAGCTGTGTAAGGGTAACTGTTCAATTCTGAAAGCTAAAGAAGACTGGAATTTGCCATTTAAAAAATACATTTCCTGAAATATTAGTTCAAGCAATAAGAAATTTCCTTCCCATGTAGAGATTTGCAGTTTTCTTAAATTTATGCTAATGTCATGATCCAGAATTTTGAGAGTTATGATCCATATTACCTTTTAAGTCCTTCTCTTTGGAAGGCGTATCCAGGTCTGTAGTTTGAATGCTGGTTGTTTTGCCCTAGAATGTGACTTTGGATTTTGTCTTAGACATGTTCCTCAACTCTCTACTTATTCCATAGCCTGGTAAATGTTGTTCTTGGATGTATGCACTGAGAGTATATTTTTAATTATTATTATTCATGTTTTACTTTTCACATATTTCTCTATGCATGACATTTTTTGAATTTTTCATTATAACCTTGAGTGTTGAATATTTTTTGTTTGAATTATATTTTTATATGTTCTACTAAAATAGTAAAGATCACATTTTGCAAAAGACAAAAAGACAAAACAAAACCACACCAACCTTTTGTTATTCTTTTCTAAGTAAAATATGCTACTACATTACATAGCGTAACCTACTAAATATACATCTAAAACTCATTTTCAGATTAGCCATTTCCTAAAAAGCAAAACTAATAGACATCTTCCAGCATATTAATCCAGCCTCCCTAAATGAGGATTCAGCAGTCTGACACTCAAGTGTCTGGCTACTTTTAGTATTGAATTGAATTCACAATTCATAAGTTTTCAGTTATAGATTTTGCTATGCATCTATCTAGATTAGGAGCCAGATGAGGATTTGCTGTGGAGTTTTCTGTAGTCTATTAAAAGCAGCTGAAGGTAGTACAGTATAGTCTTAGTTCAATCGTTTCTTGAGAAGCAACTCTCAGGATTATGCATTGAAAAGAGGATTCTTAGTCTTTCAGTTTAGGTTATTTGATAAATTTGCATTTTTAAATAAGCTGATAATAGTAAACTTGTGACTAAAATAAACTGAACATTTTTATGTTAATTAGTTTGTTTAAGGCAATTTTGTAATTGATCTCCATATGCCAAAATATTGTACTTCATTTTGACACATTCACAAATTCTGTATTAAAAACTCTTGCAATTATTTATGCAAATATCTTAATAAAAAATAAATTTTGGTTGTCAAATTTTAGTCCTAGAGTCACATTAACATTTTAACCATTATTTGCTAAAGTCATGAATAAAAAGAAGTTTTAATCACAGTGATGTTAGGAAAAAAAAAAAGGAACAGTTGACTACTGTCTTAATTAGCAAGCATGCTTTATTAGTGGCACTTTATATCTGATACTCCTCAAAAAAAAAAAAAAATCAAAGCAGATCTGTTTGATTTTATTCTTTTTTAGTTGTTTGGGTTTCTGCTCCAAGCTAGCTAGCTCTACTCTTAAACTCAGTCAAAGTAATTACTGCATAAAATATTTAAATCACAAAGAGTCAATATGTTTTGTTGCATATTTGCAGTCACACTCAAAATAGTTTCTTGCAAAATCATTACCATAATGAAGTCCTAGGCAATTGTGTACTAATGACTTCCCAGTAAAAATTTCTGGGAATACTGTAAACATAAAATATATTTTCAACAAATATTTATTTATTTAAAGGTAAGGTAAAAGGCAGTTTTCTAGTTTTCATCTTACTTTTTGCAGTGTGTTTTGTCTGTTTCTTTGTTTTTAGCATGTTTCTGTCTATGAAAGAATGCTATAATTTTACAGACTGCTAGATATTAATTTTAGTGTGGCAATAGCCAGAAGGCCTACCACACATGGCCAAAGTCATACTGCTGTCCTCCTGTGACTGATTAATGAGACAGTGAGTGGTAAACTTTCTGCTGGTGGTCCCTATGGACAGTGTATTCACCATTAGCAGGTGATTCCATGCTGTAACTCTCAAACAAAATCAAGTGTTGGTTGTTGTGGTACTTCTGTAGTCTTGTCTCTGAACCCTTGAAAAGGACAGTGAGCATGTAGTTTCTGTTTGTTTTGCGTGTTAGCCTATTAACGAATGGTAGAAAAGTAACCAAGGGAAAACCTTAAGAGGTCATGTAGTTCATTGCAGATGGCAGGATTAAGCGTACTTGGCTCATGCCACAGCACGTATAATCTTTTCCTAAAAACCTCAAAGATTTCACAGCAGTTCTGGAATACGTGGAAAAAATGTCTATGCTGCCTAACATAAATTGGTTTTACTACACATTATGCTGATTCCTTCTCATTCTACTTCCAGACACATGGAAAACGATTGTCCTTCTGTTAATGACAGCCACTTAGAAGATAGTTATCAATGTCCTTCCTCAGCCTTCTCTTTTCTAGACTAAACAAGGTCCTTCAGCTTCCTTAAAGGTAATTTTTCTGAAACTCCTTTTTAAAAAACCCTCTTGTTACCTCTACCATGGAATCTTATCAATTTGTTGTTTTTTTTTTTTTCCTGTTTTAAAATCTCAGAGGTGTGTTATAAACCTCAGTTGTTCTCTATAGCCCTATTACTTTACTGCTGAATCGTCACTGTATTTTTGTCCATTTTTTTTCTTCTTTTTCAAATAAACAAAATTTCTTAATTTCAGATTGTGAATTTCATATTCTAAAATATTAGCATTCTATCAGAATCTTTCTATACTAAACTTGCTCTTCAGTGTTCAGTTTCTTTTTGTCTAGTATTCTCTTAAATTTGGTAGAGCAGCAGTCATAACTGACTAATAATTCTTATAACAAAATCTCCAGTGTCTGTATATTTTTTGGTTGAGGAAGAGAAGGGAGGGAGTCATGGTTCTATTATCTGAGTGAAGCTGAACCTGATGGAAGTCAAAACAGTTGATAAGATTTCTATTCATTTTTGGAGGGTAAAGAGAGCAAAAATCTAGTTTGCATTATTTTTTTGTGCTTTTAGTGTGTTAAAAGTTTTCAACTCACATTTTTCATATTGAGAAGCCTCTTGAGAAATGCAAAACTTAGTTCACAGTATTTATATCTTACTAGCTTAACTTTATGAGACATTTATTTTTATTTGTTTCTCCAAATATGAGTTTGAAAGCATAATTTTCAATATGTGAAAGCATCCAGGGGGAAAATGCTGGCTTGAAATACGTATTTTCAGCTTTGCTCCACATTTAAATGATGGCATAAGGCTCTGTTAATATTTGGGGTTTTGTTGCTTGGTATATACTTTTTCCTATTTTTTAAAAAGCTTAATATTTGTACACTTATTTTTCAGAGCACTGCTTTTTTCACTTTTTTTTCTGTTCTGAATTTTTACTGCTCTTCATACATACAGGACAATGTTACAAAAATGTTAGACTATCAAAGTAGCTTTTTATAAAAGTTTTAATGCCTAAATATAAAATTTAATCTGATTTCATTAACTTAAAATCAGAGTACTGAAATAATTTTCTCATGATCACATCTCTAAGACTGGTGAAATATCATATTTCCATGAGACATGTCACACAGTTGTCTTAGTAGAGCTTTTTTGGTAGTTTATTTTCCTAACATGGACTTTTCTGAGTCCTTCTCTTCTGTATTAATATATAGTAAATGTAAGATCTGCTTAACATATATCTCCTTTGTTATTGATAGGTGTCCTGGGTTCACCTGTAACAGTCCATCTTAGTAGCTGGTGCAGTGCTGTGTTTTTTACTGTAGCCTGAGAGCAATGCTGATAACACCAATGTTTCTGTTGTTGCTAAATAATGCTTATTCCGATCAAGGACTTTTCAGTCTCGTGCTCTGCCAGTGAGGAGGAGCACAAGAAGTGAGTAAGCAGAGACAGGACACCTGACACGAACTAGCCAAAGGGGTATTTCATCAAGCAGCATATTATGCCCAGTATATAAACTGGGGGAGTTACCTAGAAGGCCCAAATTGCTGCTTGGGTTGGGCTAGGTATTGGTTGGCTGTTGGTCAGGAGTTGTATTCCTTGTTATTTCCCTTACTTTATTTGTATTGGTGGTAGCAGTAGCAGTTTGGTATTGTACCTTTGTTACTGGACTGTTCTTATCCTAACCCATGGGATTTACATTCTTTCAATTCTTCTCCCCATCCCCCTGGGAGCTGGGTGGGGAGAATGGGGGTGAGTGAGCAAGTGGCTGCATGGTTCTGATTTACCGACTGGGCTTAAACCATAACAGTTTGTTTTACATTGTATTCATATTTCATATTTGGATTACTTTCTTGTTCTTTATATTAGATGTGTGGTGCTTATATCTGCATGTAAGCTAGTTTGTCCAGGCTATACTTCTAGTCAATGGAGAGAGCGGAGTGTTTGTTTGGCTGAGTTGAAGTAATTCATCTAATCTTAAAGCAAATGTGTAAAATGAGTTACATGAGCAAACCTTTAAAGTGCCATCTTTCAAAATTAAGTGAGGTGAACCCTAATAATTTTTCTTTTTTGTATCTTTGGATTTCACAGCACATGATCTAATAGCTTATCTGTTGCACAATCAGTGGATGCATGTTCAGATTTCTTATTGCAAGGGAAGAAATAACATGAGCCATATTCTAAAAGCTAACCCAAGCATGGATTATCACTATACCTATCTCAGAGAAGGAACTCGTCTTTATCCCATTGCTTTAAGGGAAAAAGGAGAAGAAAGGGAAAGTGTGACAGTGAGATAATCCTTAATGAAAATCTCTTTATGTTTTGACCCTGCCTTCCTCGGGCAAAGAAATACTCAAATTCACGTTTGTACTGGTTAATAAAATGACTTTATCTAAATCCCTATTTAACCACAAAGAATCTATAGTGCTTTAAAGGAGCACTGACACAAGTGGATTCTGTAAAAGTAATTTTTATAGACATAACATCAAAAGATTTTTTCCCAGCTTGCAACATCAGGCAAATGCTTTTTAAAGGCAAGATATGTGATAACAACTATTTCCTTCCTATCAATAAGAAAATTGAGTTTGTTTAATGTGACTGTTCTTGGCAAATCTGTGTTTGTTGTTATTCATCTCTTTCTAAAATTAATTTATTTGGAGGGAAATGAGGCATACATTAGAGAATCTGTTTTTCTCAAATTCTTGTCAGGAGTTGCATTATCATTCATTAGGCAGGCACTTGTTTACAGTTGCTATACATAGCTGAATTTTTTACTGAAACTTTACTCAACAGTTAAATTTTGGTCTGAAGATTCAGGTGTCCAGACTGATTTCTTGTAATAGTTTTCCTGTCTGACCCAATTATTTCCTTTCATAAAGTAGTCGTTCATGCTCTTTTATACTATTCAAAAGAAACGGGTGTTGAGTGACCCTCTTTTCACTCTTATTAAGTTATTCACCAGTATACTATTTGGAATGTGAAGAGCAGAATGAAGTCTGGAGGGCACCTGTTAATAATCTTCTGTTAAATGTAGATGCTGTATAAAAGTGTGGTATTAGCTTAAGTTTGACATAGATACTTTTTGGCACACTGGGTGCACTCTACATTAGTCGCCAGGTAGTAAATACCCTCTTGGATTTCTCAGATGCTGGAAAAGCCCTGCAAACTTCATGCTTATATTTTAAGGTGCAGGAGAAGAATTTTTGAGTATGATAATTCTTTCACAGATAATATTTTTAAAAAGACACTTAATATTTTTAAAAACATAACACACCTATTGCAGTCTCATTGTGTCTCAGGTAGAGTTAAAAATAGCATATACACATTTTGGAAAAAAATTATTTGCAGATATGCCTTTTATTTTACCAATAAAATCAATATCAGAAAAAATGAGATCACAGAGTTGATAAATTAATCACACTTTAGAACAGTATGACAGGACAAGTGTTTCAGTCATAAATTGGAGAATTTACTGCAATTCCTGTGGATTTATATTTTTCTCAACCTTTCTAACGATATTTTACCACTTGGAAAAGTTATTAAGGAAGGGATGCAAGTTATTAACTTGTTTACAATAGAATGCAAACATTCATAGTAATTTCTAAAAGCAATAGGATTCCAGGAAGTGTACATTAGCATCTGCTAAATTAGTCTTAGTGGCACATTAAGCAAGTGCTGTTTTGCCTTTGGCTACTTAAAGCAAAACTGCCCAGCTTCGTCAACAGAAAAATTAAATTTTCTAATTCTTTAATTTTGCTTCAGAAATTTCACAAAAATATCTCTTTTTTAAATTATAACAGACTACACAACTATGTATTAAATTTCACACACAATGTTACTTCTACATGTAACTTCAGTTATGATTTCTGATGTTGAACAAAGATGAAGTTGCCTTGAATTCTTCAGCAGTCCCATTTTATAATCCAGAAAACTTGCTGCTCAAGCTGTACTTAAGAGAAAAAAATTCCAAGCAAATATGTGAAGTGTTTGGATGATTAGCTCATGGTTTCCTCTATAGTGTCAGATAGTGGTTATCTTTGAAGAGGACACAAGTCCACTCTGTGGAAGACATTGTTCAGTTCCAATTTCTTCCTGAGGAGATTTGGACCATCCTTGTGCTCAGAAGAATTCTCAAGCCATCAGACTAAAAATTTTCGGGGGGCCATGAGAAAGGAAGTGGTATAGAAGGTATGGAAGTGATACAAAGAAAACCTCTAGGTTTCTACAGCTTCTGCTTTGTTTTTATGTGAATAGTGAAGCTATCAGTAGCAGAAAATGGCATTCTACCTGCCTAGAAAATATTTTAACAAGAACACTGAAGTGATATATTTTGTCTTATGCTCAAAATATTTAGGGAATCTTCTTGCAAAATAGGACTCAAAGGAAGGGAAAAAAAGGAGATTTGCTTTCAGTCTATGTTATACACCTCGCAAATGAAAGAAAATCCAAATGTTAGGATGATTTGGAAACAATATCTGATACTGTTATCCTAATTTCCCTGCCAGTTCCACCTTTTCATTTTCTGTGATTTTTTGTTGCATTTAGCTGAGCTAGATATCAAACAAATGAACATTAGTCTCTACTTCGTATAGGAGAGCTCTGGAGTCTAGTCCTGCTGTCCTGTGTGCTTGTTGGTTTACTTTACAACACACTGAATGCCTCATAATATAATGACTAGAGAACTCTCCTGGCATGTTGAAAATGTAGTTTCAAATGGTTCAATGGTCAGCTGGCATGAACACAGATAACCAAACCTGCTCCTTGATGAGCGTCTTTCTTAAGAGTGAAGAGGATCAGGAAGTTCTATCTAATACCAAAAAAGTCAGTAGAGAGTGTTCAAAATGCCTAATTCAGAACCAATTTCAGAACTGGAAAATAGGAGAGAAAAATATTCAGGTCTCATTACTGCTGCTGCTCATGAGCACGGCTGAAAGCCCACCTTGCTTTTTTATGTAAGATTCTCAGAACAGAAATAGATCCACTTTTACTCAGTTTGAGACATCCAGCTCTGTTGTATAATAGCTTCTTCAAGCACAACAGCAGGTCATGGAGGAAAGTAAATAAATATTAGGGGCAGATTTCATATAATTTTGTTTTTTTAATGCCACATATTTTTCCTTTAACATTTTTAGTATTCTACTTCTCTGATTGTGAAACTTCCTTTTCTCATGCCCACATATGCCTCTCCACCTACAGAGAAAGTTGTCACTGTTTTAACAAGCAAGAAATATTATACTTAAATACCTTATTATTTGTGTCATAAGGAGAAAAGAAAAACACAAAATGAAAGATTATTATGAACATACTCTTCCATTCTAATAAAAGTAGTTTTTTATGAGCTTTTAAAATAATTAAATGGAAATATTCCTTTCTTTGTTATATTAAGTATTTGTTACTCTGTTTGTTATTTAAATACGTCCACAGTTTCATGGAAACTGTCCTCCTTTTCAGCAGTTGTTTGTAAGCAGCACTCAGTCATCCAATTTCTGTTAATGCTGCCTCAAATAAAAATGGAAATATTGTCAATATAGCTTTTGAAACAGAATGGCTTTTTAAAAAATGGTCTAGTGTAAGGCATCCCTGCCCATGGCAGGAGGTTTGGAACTACATGACCTTGAGAACTGTTCCTACTGGAGCCATTCTATGATTCTATGAGAAGAATTAATATACAAACAGAATTAATTAATAAAAATTAACAAAACAGAATTAATATACAAACAGAATGATTCTATGAGAAAAATTAATATACAAACAGAATCAGAATGGTTTGGGTTGGAAGGTACTTTAAAAGTGACTATTATTGTCTATTAGTGCATCCTAAGTCAGGGAGTGAGAGGTGTTGACCATCTGAAGACCAGTAACGAGTGCTTGGAGACCAGTAATGAGTGGTGTCCCTCAGCGATCTGATTGGGACCAGTCTTGTTCAACATCTTTGTCAATGACATGGACAGTGAGGTTGAGTACGCCCTCAGCAAGTTTGCCAATGAAACCAAGCTGTGTGATTCAGTTGATACACTGGAAGGAAGGAATGCCATCCAGAGGGACACTGACACACTTGTGAGGTGGGCTGATGCCAACCTTATAAAGTTCAACCAAGCCAAGTGCAAGGTCCTACGCCTGGGTCAGAGCAATCCAGGTAGAGCTACAGGTTGGGCAAAGAAAAGATTCAGAGCAGCCTTGTGGAGAAGGACTTGGGGTGTTGATAGATGAGAAAAAGAACATGAGCTGGTAGTGAGCCCGTGGCCCAGAAAGCCAACCGTATCCTGGGCTGCATCAAAAGGAGTGTGACCAGCAGGTCAAAGGAGGTGATCTTGCCCATCTACTCTGCTCTCATGAGACCTCACTTGGAGTATTGTGTGCAGTTCTGGTGTCCTCAACATAAAAAGGAC
>JARCZZ010028302.1:0-12272 GCA_030323915.1 Brotogeris chrysoptera | reverse complement strand
GTGCCATGGTTTAGTGTGAGGTGTCCCTGCCCATGTCAGGGGGGTTGGAACTGGATGAGCTTAAGGTCCTTTCCAACCCTGACTATTCTATGATTCTGTATTCCTGGTTCTGAGAGGTAAGAGCAAGGCAAACAGTAAGCGTTGGGAGTTGATCAGGGCTTAGGGCAAGCCTATATGTATGCTACTTGTCTGTGTGCAGGGGGAAGTGTCAGAATTAGGGAGCAGTGAATATTTAACACAATAAATAGACACAATTTGTTCTCCTTTTCCTAAGGAGCTGGTCAACCACCCAGCTCTTATTTATTAAGTATCACTGGGGATGGTTCGGCAGCAGGAGAGCACCGCTCTGCTCCCGAATGGTGATTGCCATCAGGCTGGAGAAATCAGTCATTCCTGGCAAGCAAAAACCCCCTGTTTGGTGGGTTAATGATGCAGGGCAAATCCTTCCAGTGGCCAGTGGGCTGAGCACACCAGGCATGACCTCAGGGAATCATAGATTCTGAGGGGGCTGTTACTGCTGCTCCTCAGTAATGTGATTGCTTCCTTATAATGGCTGCAACTTCTTCTCCTTCCCACCCCCCCTCCCCTTTATCATTATTGACCAAGGAGCATCAGTAAGGCTAGAGAATAAATAGTTCCCTGATGGTTAACAACAGGCTCCCCACCAATTGGAATTCAAGCTGTGCTCCCTGTTACATTCTTTAGAATCATACTTTATTGCATAGAGTGGAAAATTAAGCATCCATCCATCCATCCATCCACCTTTATCTGTCTATCTATCTGTCTGTCTGTCTGTCTGTCTATCTAATCTCTCTGTGCATAGACCCACCACCTCTCGCTACCCCTGGGTATGGGGTGCTGGCTCGGCGCGGCCGGACGGGGCGGGCAGCGGTCCCGCCTGGCTCCTGCGAGCCCCAGTGTTTGCACAGCACCCCCCCGTCTGGGGCCGGGCTGGGGCTGGCTCCAGGCTCCCGGGGGCGGGAGGTGATGATTTTCCAGTGGGTATTTGTCAGGTCAGAGTCTGCGCCGCCCGCCGGGCTCCGCGCCTCGCTCCCCGGGTTATTTATTACCCCTCTCCCCGGCGGCAGCGCTGCGGCTCCGGGGCTGCTGCCAGCAACCCGCGGCGGCGGAGGGGGCCCCGCCGGGGGGGTTCCCGACCAGCGACGGGCCTGCCGGGAGCGCTCCTCGGCCCGGCGGAGCACGGGGCCGGCTGCCGCCTCAGCCCGCTGGTGCTCACGGTTCGGTGCCTCTTCCGTCTCGGGGGTGCTCGGCTCCCCCGGAAAGCCGTGTCTGAGGGTTTGCTGCTTGGCAAGGGAGAAACAGCGGGGAAAAGGCTTTTCTGAGGGCTGGGAGAAGGCTGGTCGTTAAACAGCAGGCTGGAGCTGAGTTAGGGGAGAGGGAATCTAATGTATTTCTAATCGTGGTTTGGTGGAGCTAGAGACACCAGTACAACAGAGCGTCCCAGGTGCAATGAGCATCCCAGGTACAACAGAGCATCCCAGGTGCAACGAGCATCCCAGCCTCTGCAGTTGTCCGTCAGTTAGCTGAAGCTCCAGTACCCTGAACAAGCTCATTCCCTTCTTAGGAGCTCAGTTTCTGTCAAGCAAGGGGAAAGACGTGGGTTTGCAGACTTTGCAGCCCATGGTAAGAGCAAGCTCATACAAGCACTGTGGTCCATGGGGCTCTGCAGCCAAGCAGAGCTGCTCTGGGAGGTGGGTTGCACAAGGATGGGGCTGTAGCTCACCTCAGCACTCAGTTGTACATGCAGGTCAAGTGGTAGAGGGGAGTTGAGGTTTGCCTGGGATGGCACGTGAAGAGCTCTGGTGCACGTGTGTGCTCTTCTGCGTGAGCCTACGCAGCCTGAACTGGAGTATGGGGTCAGGGCCGTCTCATTCTGGCAGCCACCCAGTATGGATTCTGATGCAGAACTACTCCAAATCAAGGTGACGTCACTGTTCCATGAGTTATATTGATTACATTTTCTTGGAGTCACTGTATGTAAAGTTGGATTTTTAAGATACAGTCACAGGCAATCCCTAGGCTGACATTACCTGGTGTTCCTTACCTGGTGTTCCTGGCTGAGTTCTCTTCCTGGGGTACCTTTAACCTCCTAGTGCTTTCCAGATCTTCATTAGCATTTCACCCTTATTTCAGCTTGTTTGCTTCTTTGCATGCAGATTTGTTGTGTGCCCCATCAGTTTGTTTCCCTTGCCAGCAGAGTGGCAGAACTCCATGGAGTTTGTCTCTAGGATTGTGATTGCTGTAAGTGATGGAACAGGAACACCGCAGCATCAGGGAAAGGCCTCATTTGTGGATTGACTTGTCAGAAGGAAATGCTGCTGTCCTGTTGGGAATTGCCATGGGATATGGGGAAAAGGATCTTCTGATTGTTGTGGGATTCCAGCATAAGATTCCCCTTGTGTCCCAGGCTGCCCCTTGGCTAGAAGGGAATTGCTGATTGCTGTTCTTCTGGAAAAGAGCAGGCACTTAGACCCAATCCAGTGATGCAGCTGGAGGGTCCCCACATGTGATGGACACACAACCCACATCCGCTTTGCAAGGGCAACTCACAATTCAATCCTGCTGCTAACAGTTTGACTCCTCACTATCGTTAAGGTGCCTTTGAGGCTCGAAACTTCTGTGCTATGTGCAGTGTATTAGTCATGATGAAGAAGTGGGAACCAGTGAGCAAATGTTTCTCTCTCCCAGTGAATTATGCCTCTCTCATCCCCATTGGAACTTCTTGGAAGCAAGAAATACAAGAAGCAAAGCAAATCTCATTTTGTTATCATTTAGCTGTATTTTTCTCCCAGTGTTTCCTCCTTGCCTGTAGCTGCACCAGGATCCCCAGGGCTGCTGAGCCCTGTTCCTTCTTTCCTCACCCCCCCATCTGCTGCCCTCACCCCTACCCCAAAGCAGTGAAAATATGATCCCAGAGGCTTTGCCTCTGGTTAACGGGGAGAGAAGAGCCCTCTGTGAACTTCCAGGATGTGTCAGGACAGCTGTTGTTAGAGGCAGGTTACAGACACACGTGGCAGGGAGGTTAGTTCTCTGGAGGCAAAGGGGACTGCAGAGGCAGGTGGGGAGGCCAGGGAGAAGTGCTGATGAGTGAGAGGTGGTTAGCAGAGGGAAGGTGCTAATTATCCCACGCTCCAGCTTGTTCTCAGGAGAGTTGGGAAGCTTTGATCCTCCTGTGTTTCGTCTTCTAATTGGATGGGGATTCCAGATGTTACTACCAGGCAAATAGGGAGCTGATGGAAAGCGGTATCCTTGGACAATCCCAAAGGTATTTCCAGTGCTTTGCTAAATAGGAGTGCTTGGAATATCGTTCCCCTTCTTGTCCCTGTTGAGTTATTGCTAAGGTTTATTTGCATTGCCTCCTGAATGGCCTTTTCTTTATCATATCCATCCTTAAGGTTCCACCCTTTTTCCTGTAGAACGGAGCTGAATGTTTATTTCCTCCTGCTTCGAAGAGGTTTCAATTGGTTGAAGTTTGTGTCTCATTGCTGCAGTTCTCTATGACTATTCCAATAAATGGATTTACTGATTTAGCGGCATTTAGTGCAGCAAGTCTGAAGCCAGCTCTGAAAACATCAATGGAAAGGGAATTTTGCATTTGTCACTGCAAATACCATGTTGAAAGCCTGTTTGTGGCAGCTGCATCTCCTCATGAACAGTGCGCCCAACCAAAGCAGACCAGGTTGAGATGTAAAGGTGTATTTTTTGCAGTAAGATGTTCCTTAATGGCCCCCAGATGAAGGTATCAGCAGAAATCAGCTGGGCAGGATTCGCCCTGTGTATTCCATGAGGTGACAGATCCTCTCCCCAAACACCTTGTCTCACAGCAGCTCTGATCACGGGCTCTCATTGCCCTGTGGGTTTCTTTAGTATTTCCAGAAGAATTCCTCCTGTGGCACCGTATGGCACAATGATAGGGGCTGAGAAAGATCTCTTTGCTTGGAAAACCAGTTACTGAAGTATCAGTGTAGTTAAAGTACTGTTGGTGTAACAGTGTGATCTCTAGTATTATTCCAAATAATAATGCTTTTCCCCAGTTGAATAGTACAAATAAGATCAGAAAAGTGCCTCTCGCAGAGTTAGGCACCAGGAAATGGCTCTATAATCTTAATGGTAAATTTCCCAGTGCTCTTGGAATGCCACAGTGCTCGAGGAATGCCACAAAAGAGGGCGTTAGTGTTACTAAAGGGCCAGCAGTTTGCTAAGGAGGTGTTTTCCATAATCAGCTATAATCTGAAATACCAGTGCCTAGATACCATAGTGACACAGATAGATGGGAAGTGCCAGCTACTCCCTCTCACAACCTCTTGAGGATCTCCTTGCAAATTAAAACACCCAGTCACACACTTAGCATGAAGGCTCAGAGCTCCAGATGGAAGCAGAAGCTGTGTTCACCCAGGCACGTATGCTCCTGTTGATCTCTCTTGCTTGGGTTTGCACCGTGGCCTTCTCCAGGGTGATAACTTGTAGGGTCATAGTCATTATGCAGAGAGAATTGAATGTCTTACTTTGCATTATTGTATTTCAAGAAGCAAACTACAAATCTGATTAGAATAAGGTATAAAACCGTTGGTGTGTATGGCCAATGTATGTGTGTAAACACGCAGATTAAGAAGCACCACGTGTTTGTGGTGGTCTGAAGGTTCATCCAGACTGGGTCTTTATTTCCATATTCACTCAGTGAGAACTGATGCAATCTTTGTAGCTATAATGAAAATACCAACTATATTGGAACAATGAGCATCCATGCAGTCAAATGCAGCAAATTCCCTGGTGAGTTATGCTGTGTCTGCGCTCTCAGGTATTAGTAGGAGAGAAGGGGGGAGAATCTTGCACTCAGTAGTTTATGGATCCATAAAGACTTTCTCTTTTGGAGCAAGTAATAATTCTTTGGGAATTAAAGCTAATTAAAAGCAATACCAGCCCTATAAATGCATTTGGTTATTTTGTCAAGGCAATTTGGTATTCATTTCCTATGATGTTCCCATGTGCATCCTCGTCAGTGTTTTGCTGTAATTGTGATCAGAGACAATACCACAGAGACAGACTCCTTAAAAACGGAAGGAAAGCAACAAGCAGTTGGGTGTAATAGATGTGAGTGTTTTCTGGTTATTTACAGTGGATTCGACTATGTTAAGGTCAGTTTTAACCTATATGCAGTGGTTTATGGCTCATGCCAGCACTGTTTCTGGGTGCAAAGCACGTGTGAGGAACGTCTGCGTGCTTGAGGTACTTAAAAGGGAAGACAAGAATTTACAGAAATCCCTTTCTGCTGTTCATCCTCAGTAATCAGCCCCAACTTCCTCCTAGGGCTTGCCTGGGTAGTCAGAAATGAAATGTGTGTTGGAGCCCAGGTTTTGCCCCTCCAGCTGTTGGCGAATCTGTTAGTCTGCTGAGGGGCAGATGTGAGTTACCATAGCACTGAAATCCTCATGTCTGCTCCCATAAACTACTCTTTCAGCAGCACATCTCTCACCAGGTGATACGCACAGAACCCCAGGTTTGATATTTTAGCTCTTCCTGTCTTTCTCAGGGCACAAAACGGACTAAAATTAGCTCTCTTGTTTATCCAGAATCTATTTTCTGCATGCACATGCCTGTATGTGTGTCTAACAACGGTGCCAGGCTGTCACTACTACTGTGTGTGTAAACTGCTACAGGGCTGTAGCTGTTCCCATCATTTTACCCACAGTTATGGCTAACTCAGCAGATGAAAGGAGTAACTTTTGCAGGCGGCACAATGTTGAAAATGCCTTTTTATCCTTTCCTCTTGGTGCAAAACTTTACACTTAGCGGCAGCATAGAGAGTATTTCAAGTGTGTGCTGACAGTGTATCTATTTCCATGTGTGCCTTTTGAGTGTGAGGAGTGGGTGAACATGGTTTGTGCCATGTCTGGCTGCACATTAGTTTTGGCTGAGGCAAGGAAGATGTGTGACAAGCAAAATCCTTTTCTCCCGCTGTGAACAAGACAGTTACTGGTAAGGATCTGCTAAAGAGTTTAGGTGAACAATTTTAGGCATCAGAATGACTTGTAAACTGCTTGCGCTGACATTTCTGCACTTGCCATTTGTGGTGTGTTATGGGTCACAGTTACCTGGTTTGCTCAGTGATTGAGTTATTGAGCTTGAGGAAGAAAGAGCTGTAGGAATCTGCAGTGAGAGAGAGAAATGATGGAGAGTGTGGTCACCTGAAGAGTTGTGCTTCCCAACATTGCTTTGCAGAGATACCTTCTCTCTGGTTTATGAGTGAAGAACCTGAGTTTGGAGCCCCTAGGTGAGTTGCTGCACTCACATAGTGAAGCAGAATAGGCAGGAAGAGAAGTTGGAATGCGTGACTCCACATGGAGAAGAGTTCAAGTCTGGAAGCCTGACAGACAAATAAAACTCAGTGCTAACTACTTGCAGCTTCTCTTGTCCACAAGCACGTAGCAACACGAGGAAGCAGCAAAGCTGCTTTGCTTCCAAGGACCTCAGAGCACCATGAGGAGATTCCAGTGCCTGTTTACTTACTTATTTTTAGCAATACCCTTTGTTTTTGTTCTTCTCTTCTTTTATCGGAGTTTTTGTTAGATGAAAGTGCTCTCGTTGCAGTGGACTCATGGCAACGAGTTGACTTGAATGAGACTCTTCTTCTAGGAATGTAAGATAGGAAAGAAAAGAAACCCAAACATGCGGGTTTATGTGGTCATGACCCAGCTTTTATTCATAATGATGGAGGCCCAAGAGAACAGTGAGTACAGAGTTGTTTGTGTGTGATTGTCTCCCTGAGTTCACTGGAGGCTCTGCTCGTGCCTCTGACTATAGGCATGTTTTGCTCAAACACAATGTACGTGTAGAAGAGACCATGTAATGGTTTTGAAGTTATGAGTGTCTTCCTGTACTGGTTGACCTAGACGGTCCATGAAACCATTGCAGATGAAGCACAGCAGCACAAACTTCAGTGAGAATCGCCTACAGGAGCACAGGTCCATGCTGATGGAGCCTCCTGTGTGATGTCTTCTTGGAGGACCAGTGTTAATTCAGTAACATTTAGCTATGGCAGATGGACACTTGCTGCAGTCATACCTGAACCTGTACTAAAGACAGCCCTTACTAGGGCATACCTATACATGAAGTTCCACACTGCTGTAACAATAACTGTTCAGCAGCATTCCTATTGGAACTGGCCCAGCTCTAGTGGGGTGCAGGTACACTAGTGAAGAGGTGGTATATGCTAATCCCATCATTACTGGGACATTGACTGCACTACATCAGTTTCTAGAAAGGAGGAGAACTGGAGCAATCCAAAACCTGTCTGCAGAGATGCCCAGTGATTTAAAGACTTTAGGACACGTTAGCTGTGTTTGAAAGCTGTGAGTAGTGTGCACTTCAACACCTCCTAAATTGATTAAGACAAGTTCTACCTAGTCTTTAATTTGATCTTTCTAGCATGTATTAAAAGCAGTCACCCCTTGATTACTTTAGACTCTTCTGACACATTTCTGCCAAAGGATTAGCTAACCTAAGCTGCCTAACCTAAAAAAGTGCTTGGTTTGTGCACGTGTTTGTGTGTGCTTGTGAATTAAGGGAGAGACCCAGGGCTTATTCTTTCATGGCACTGTTTGACATTGGGCTGGCACATCTAATGTTTTCTTCCTTTCAGTGGTCATTAATGTTGTATTGGTTTAACCCAGCAATAGATTCCATCCATAGCCAGATTCTTCCATAGTCAGTTTTCCAGTTTGTCTTTCTGTTACTGTGATTGTAGGCGGGAAGGCCGGCAGGAAGTTGGGGAAGTGGAATAGCAAAGAGTGATATACAAATGTTGGGATGCAGCCAAGCTTTAGATTGATACAACGTGACCATCGTTTCACCATCTTTTGATACAGGGAGTTTTTCCTAGCAGTGGAGCAGAGCAGCACAAAGGCTCTAGGGAAAAGAGAGGATGTGGTGGAGGCTTTCTTCGGCATTACACCTCTGGTAGCTCAGGTCTTTCACAGCAGGTGGGAATTAGCAGTAAATAACCTCTGAGGAGAAAGGAATAGACAAGGGAGAAAGATGCAGTTTTAATTGCAGTATGCATTAAGAGGTGTAGTTAATGCAGAGGGAAGCACAGGGAAGCTGTCCAACAACTGGAACTAAGAAGAAGGCAGCTTTTGCCTTAGAAGTAAAGGGTCAGAGAGAATGGTTACTGCAGCAGCAGCTTTGATACATAAGACTTTATTCCACTGGTGGTTTCTGGAAGCGCTTTTTTTACATCCTGGGGCATCCCTTGCATGTAACTAAACTTGTTGTTTTCCAAAAGCTTTGCAGAGAAGGGCAATCTCTTGCCGTATTATGGGGGACTAGACCACTGAGGTGTGACGTCAGGAAGAATGTGCTGTTGGTTTTAATGGATTGTGCCTTTTTAACTTCTTCTTGTAGAGATCTCAGGGCTGATTCTGACCTGAGTTACCACAACAAACCTCAGCTTCAACCAGTAAGGAAGAGAGATGAATCCGCGCTTCTGTCATCTGATAGGTTTCCCATCCCGACAGCCCATCACGGAGGAAGGTGGTCACTTGGTGCACAGCCTCTTGGAGCCGTTGAGGGTGATTCTGACTGTGCAGCAGCATGGAAAGGTCTCTGAGCTACAAGCCAGGTGACTGTTACAGCCCAGCGTAACTCTATACCAAACCAGAGGGAGAACAGAAAACATATTCCCTGCATGGGAAGTTACTTAGAAGAACAGAGAAGCTAGTTTAGAATTAGTCTTTGCCTCCCAGATGAAGCTTCCTTTGCTTCTTCCCAACAGAGATTGAATTCCTCTAGGTTTTGAGTACTTCTCTCCTGGTCACATAGCTATACAGGGAAGGTGGTTTGGAAGAGGCATCTTGTGAGAATGGTTTGATGAGAAGAGAGTTTTTTAACCCACCATTGACTGAAATGATGACAGTCAATGGTGGCTTAAGATCAAATTCCAGCATTAGATAAGGATGTGTGCTATTTATATCTCCACTTTGTTGTGTAAGCTTGTGCTACCATGGCACTATTTTCACAAGAGACGGAAAAACCTCAGAATTCCAATGGTGCTCCTTTTCCACTCCAATCAGTTGGTGTGAAAGGCACTGTTCTGTATCTGGGATTAAAAAGGGTACAGCCCAGCAGTCCCTGAGAAAGCACTTTTTCTGAGGCAAATCCCTTTCCAACATCCTGCTTCCCAACCCTTCTCCCCTGAATACCTACCTGAGCCCTCCCTGCTGTTGCTTCTGCTGCTGGGCTGTCAAAATTTCACTGGTAATGAAGCAGTCTGGCCTGAGGCTACTATTACCTCCAAAGCTGACCCTGCTGAGCAGGACTCAGTGGCTGGCTGTTCACATGCAGTGGGCACAGAGCTGGGCCACACCAGGAATAAGACAGAAACAATGAATCCTGGCTGCTAGACAGCCTTGATGTCCTCTGAGACTGTGGAAGGGACTGAGGAAGGCATGGATCTGGCTGGTTTGGGAGGTGGTGGTGGTGTGGCTCTTTGGTCTCCTTCCCTGTCTTCAGTAGGCTCAGTGATGTGGTAGGGACAGAGTTGTTGCTTTCCGTCACTGATGTGATAGTGTCAGGGTAATTCTGTGGAAAGAGGGAAGAGGAGCTGTTAACTCCCAGTTAAAAGGCTAAGCACCCCTACTTCTTTGGGGGTAACAGTGTGACTCGGTGGTTACTATACCAGTTGTTAAAAGACCTGGTTTATTATCTAAGCTGTTCTGGTGTACGGAACAGAACTTTGCTGGCACAGTTAGCTTTGGACTGTGAGAAGCTCATGCTACAGACTTGCTATGACAAAGTTACTAAGACCAGTGCTGTAGATGCATCTATGCTGACAGAACATTGGATCTGTTCATTTAGCAGAGGATCATCGTGCCAGGTATGCCATCAGTGCTGGAATCCTGCAAAGACAGAAGCTCCGGATTAGTCTCTGAACTCAGGCTGGTCATTGTACATGTTCCTGGGTGTCTCCTCCCAGCCTCGACCTGTCTTTCCTGTAAAGGGGCAGGGCCTGCATCTGCAATGAGTTTTTAAAACACAGAACACAAAGGACCTTTGATCTTAGTTAGAAACTTAGAGGTTTTCTGTTACACATGTAAATAACAAATTACATTTAGAAAGGTTCCTCTGCTTTTACCAGAAGAATAATAATGGGGGCATATCCAGGATAAGTAATTTGTTCATGAAAGCAGTGATGGAGTAAGGAGGAAAATCCTTATCTGTTAACTTTCAGGCCTGTGCTTGAAGCACCATCTCTTCCTGTAAAATGCTGTACAGCACAGCTAGCTCTTTGCAGTTGTTGACACATTTGACCTGAGAGAAATAAAGGATCCAGATTTTGTTTCAGCTTCAGACTCCTGCTGTCGAAGTCAGACATCCAGATAGAGCTCTTATACAATAGAGTTCTGTATTGCAGCGGGGAGGGATAGAGAGGAATGTTTTGTGCCTCTGAGAGATTGACAGGATCAGCCTGAATCTATGCCTCTTGAATCCCCCCAAACTTCACTTATCTCACTTTATATGTGTGCAAGAAACCCTGCTGGTCCAGGCCATGTACCTCATATTAAGCCACCATCATGAGGCCTTACTCTTCCAGTGCTGGACCTCTGCATGGCTTTAGAGGTAAAAAGCAACTGGGTTTACATGCAGTGGGAAAGTCCCATGGCAAATCACCTTTTCCTTTAAAAGACAAGGTAAATAAGAGTTCTGTGGGTTAGGAAGGGTTTCATAGAGCTGTTTATTAGGGGAAGATTGGATGGTAATGCAAAGTGCTGTTAATATTTGAGTGTGCATCCAAACCACAGAGATCTGAGGAGTCTGGAAGTACCACAGAAGGATTTGTTCCTGGAGGATGAAGGCTGTTCTTGTTCTGCTCTCCTGTGACCCCTCCTGGAGGGAGACTTTGGAGAAGGCTGTGGCCAAGCTCTCTCTGTGCTTGGAGGTGAAGTTGTCATCAGGAACAGGGGTGGAAGCAGAACAGTTACGGCTGTGTAAAAAGAAAGCAGGCTTTGAGAAGAACTACCCACTCCCCTAAACCAGTGCCATGAGGCCAAGTTACAAAGAAGATGGAGTCAAAAGAGGGCTGAAGTAGTTCTAAGCCTGTTGCAGGTTGCTCAGTGCAGTTCTAGGTGTGCCATACATGAAGGTTTTCTGGGACTGTTCTCACCGTATGGCCTTCTGAGCAAACCTCCATCCAGAATCCTCTGACATGCTCCCACAAAGAAGACTGTGTCTCCCAGAGCCTCTCCCAAGCATTTTCCTTGGCTCATTAGGTGATAATAGAAAGTGATTTTTTCCCCATCATCTTGAGCAATCAGAAGCATTAAGAGCAAGAGCATAAGCCTGAAAGCCTAAATGAGAGGTTTGATGTGTATGTGTGTCTGCCTCCCTCATTAGAGCAAGAAGCAAGGATGGTTCCCAGAGCTTGCATTGCTTAAGAATAAATAGGCAAGAAAGAAGGATCATGGTCAAGTAGTATCAAGAGAAAACTGTGATTTGGGGCCTAGAGTCCATTCCCAGATGTGCAGAACCCCAGAGAGGCAGTTTCCTCTGCCTTTACTGATGTGAAGCAATAGCTTGTCCCACAAGTGGTCTGTCCATTAGTGGACTTTCTGTAGTGAGGGGTGCTTGTCACCTGAGAGCTAAGGGGGCAAAAATGCCACCTGTAGGATCTCAGCCAGACCTATTCTGTGATTCTGGTACATCTTGGGACAAAGCTAAGAACTTCCTGATGTGGTGGTGGGAACTTCAAGCCACAACTCACACAGAGCTGTGATTCTTCTGCCACTGTGTAAGACTTGTGGGGCGCAGTTCTTGTGCTGACTTTAAGGGGGGATAACTTACTTTTATTTCTCTTCCAGGTAGGATCCTTCCTGCAGTCGATCCTACTGAGCATCCGGAGGTAGGGAACTCCATCTTGTTGATGTGTAACCACCACACAACTTAATTTTGGATCATGTTGTCCTCTCAGGGCACTTTCATGTGGACTTTGTGCCATGGCTTATAATGGGAAACAAATTTACACCATTCTCCTAAGTTTTGCTGTATCATTGTATGGGGAAAGAAAAGGCTTTGGCCTGCCTTCTGTGTTTTCTAGATGGGTTGTGCATTGTTGTGCATTTATAAGACAAGGGGAAAGGGCTTTAACCTGCCAGAGGGGAGATTGAGATGAGCTCTTGGGCTGAAGCTGTTCCCTGTGAGGGTGCTGAGGCGCTGGCACAGGGTGCCCAGAGAAGCTGTGGCTGCCCCATCCCTGGCAG